>JALLPH010000738.1:0-15364 GCA_036939855.1 Cyclotella choctawhatcheeana
ATGGGGGGTTTTGGTCGGAAATGCGCCCTAAAACGTCATTTCGTCCGCCCTATAACAACTCTCAACGCCTGAAAAAGTACCTTTCACTCAACTTTAGTCCCTCAGAAAGATACTGTGAAAGCCATTCAGGTGGTCAAAGATCAAACGAGAGTGAAAGGTATCCCCAACGCTTGACACCACGAACCATTTCAAAGTACAAACAAAAACGCACCCGCGGCATCACAACGATTTCACGGGAGAGAACAGATTCAACGATTCAGCCAGATTAGCCATCAAATCAAATATAACCAGAAACACTGCTCGAGACGATCAAAGTAATCCACGGAAGATTGTTCGATTTGCACGGCAAACTTTTGAAGGCGAAGGTAAGCCATACTTAAACTTGGTCTTGTTTGGTTGAATCCCACAGAACAACGAAAATTTAGCATTGCTCATCGCACCGGCACCTACCCGATTCTTCACAAGCACTTAGGTCTTAGGTGGACATAATCAATCAATACAAGAAAATAAACTATTTCACAGCTCTGGTCAACATATTGAAACATCTCTACCATGGCGGACGAAGCATCGACAAATGCGATCCCTACCAAAGAACCTTCCGACGGGGCAGTGCCCGAGACAACAGGGTGCTGCGGCAGCACCAAACGGTTCTTGCTCTACGATAATCACAGAAAGGACGTACAGGCTTTTTATTTCAATCAATTCGGTAGATCGATCTTGTTCATCAGTTTCTTGTTCCTCTCTATGGGAGTGTTGGAGTTTGCTTACAAAGCGGTGAGTCGAGACATTTTTTGTGGCCATTGACTTTTATGTCTATGCATAATCTTGTTATTCTACATTATCATCTAATACATTCACCAGGCTGGCTGTCCGCAAAATGAGGACGGATCCTATCAAAATTGCGACAATGAAGTTTACGGTCTTCAAGCCTCATCAATTCTCTCATTGATGGCAATAATCGGGGGTCTGTCGACAAGTATTTTCATGCCATATGCTGGAGCCGTAGTGGATTATTCGGATCATAGATTGGGATTTGGACGCGGTTGTGCCATTGTTTTAGTATTGGTCAATTTCGCACAAATCTTTATCTTTGATAGCACGTGGTTTGCCATGGTAATTCTTCAGTCGATTATAGCAGCAGCTAGTTTCATGGCCAACTCTATGGTGATGTGGAGTTATGTGAGTGCTCCCACAGATCACGATTTGCATGGTATTACCGCAAGTGGGCGTATTTGGGAGAATGGCGGCATGCTTTTCTTTTTCATCGTTGTAGGAGGGGTACAGTTCGGAACGGGTTGGGATTCGATTTCATTGGCTCGATTTTCACAAGCATTAGCCACTGGTATTGGAGGGATCAACTTGTATTTAGCCTACAAACGCTACTCACCGGTAAAGGCAGTGAAGGTTTTGGCAGAAGGTTCTAATCTCTACCTGGCAGGTTTTGTCGAGCTTAAACATACGATGACATCATTGTCAAAGCACGAGCCAGGTGCAGCACGTTTTCTTTTAGCAGCTGTTTTCAACGAAGCAGCTGTAAGCGCCTTCACCAATCTTGCCATCACATACCTTTCTGGACAGATTGAAATGACAAGCACGGCAATCATGATATTTATTATCGTTGTTCTTGCATGCAATCCATTCGGTGTGATAGTTCACCGAAGTCTGTCCCGAAAATTTGGGCACAAACGTAGCTACGTGGGATGCATTGCTTTTACCACAATTATAACAGCCCTTTTGATAGGCACTGTTTATACCCCTGATGATGCCAACATTACTTTCATATTTGCTTTCCTATTCGGCATAGCTTTTGGCTGGTACTATCCTTGTTCAAACGGATATTTTGTGGCACTTGTACCAGAAGAAAAGGTTACAGAACTATGGTCAGTTTCTTCGTGTTCATATGCAAATATTCTCATGTGCAACTTAGCATACTTTGACTTTAAATTGACACTTATTTTCTTGAATTTACTTGAAGGGGATTTAATTCCTTTTGTAGTGTCATACTATCGTGGGTCCCTCCTTTGATATTTGCATCTCTCAATGAAGCAACTGGCAACTTGGTATGTCAACCTTACGTCGCTTTGTTTTCTCTTTCTATCCTATTATAACATTCATTCTGTGAACCCCACATCAACTCAAAGCGCATCGGATTGTGTGGTATGCTGATCTTTTTGTCCATTGGGTTTTTAGTCGCACTCACAATTCCAGTAAACAATTCAATCGACAATAACAAGGTGATGGTAGACGAGAAGAAGGAACCAGCAAGTGCAGCTAATGAAGAGTGCTAGTCAAAGTGAGGTATCATGATGAAGATATAGCTTTATGTTAGACAAGATAGTAGGCTCTGTATGATTTCTGTGTTCAGTAGTTCAGTGCCAGATTAGAGTTGAACAAAGATTTCACCAATATAACATGTAAAACCAAGAGGTGAAAGCCAAGTTTATTAGTCGTTTACTTATTTACATACAGATTTCTGGTATGCTCAGAGAGCAATTCATCTTTCACTAATGATTCCACTCGCTATCATAAAGCAGCAGATGCATCATACTTTTGCAAACAACAATTTTACCACAGAATATTTGAACACCTTGATGGTTGAGTAAAAGTTGGGGTCTTTAACTCCAGCTCTTTTGTGTTCACCAATCTGTAGAATTAAAGTTTTGAGGTCAACATTTATGATAGGTCTAGGTAGATATTGATAATGCTGTATGTAATATAGCCATGCAACAATCCAGAAAACTGACGTAGTGTTTTGAGTGTACAGGAAAAAATATGCGAGTCATAAAGCAAAAAAAACAGGACATACCGATCAATACAATGGCAGTTAACCTTGTCATATAAGCTAACTACAACAACTTCACGGTATGAGCCATCAAAATACACTATGGAGCATGATATACCCCCCCCCATTACCGCTTTTGAGAAAAGAATCATAGGACGACTTAGTGATTAGTTAAGGCGCATTACTCATACTAGTAGCTGGTTTAGGGGATGTTTGCTTGACCTTAAACCTTGGTGGTATCTCATTTAAGTGTCAATTGAAGGTCTGCTGCAATGATTGGCCAAATTTATCCAACCAAGCTATGACCTGTTATGGTAATGGATTAGTCGACGATTATCACTCATTTTTCTTGATGTTGGATCATGTATGGTAATATTAATACATAGTTACTCATCTCAAGTGTCAACCATCACATCTATTTCCATGTTAGAATTCTGCCAAAAGAGTTTACAGAATGTAAGGCTCTTGGAAACTGTCAGAGACTGACTCAAATGTGTTAGTGGTCAGCTGGCTGATCCACACTTAATGTGTGCAGAAACTCAATAACAATGTTCTAATAGAATGCACTGTATCAAGGAGATCCTCAACCCCAAAATTCTATGGAAAGGTGATAGAAATAGAATCAGGTGCATCAAGTCAGCAATGACGATGCATTTCTTTTGGTTATGGAGGGCATATTTTGACTTTGACATTTATGCATATTATGTGTTTAACCCTGCATGTCAAAGGATAAATCATCTCTGTTATCATCATCTATTGATTTTAACTACTCTTTAGAGACATCACCCCCTACCACTCCCAACAAGAGGTAAGAGTGTGTTCGCAGAGCTGCTGAATGTTTGATATACTCCAGCTTGAGTGGCAGAGCTGGCTTCATGTGTGCGCCTTACATTCTGTAAACTATGGTAGGTCATTGTTTTGTGCACGTTTCAAATATAATGAGTATGAGAGTTCCGATGAATCCCATAGATTTTTTTGTTAAAGTCATAACATAGCTATTAGCAGGAATTATATCAAACAATGGGCAGACAAACAAGCATCAAGAAGGTAAAGTGCATGAGAGTCAAGCTCAAGGCAGGGCTTGCCAATCTGATGGGCAGTTCATATTTAGATAAAAGAGACTGTCAACTGTCAGAGACAACAAGATTGGTTTGGTTTGAGGTTTGAGGGAGTTTATTTTCGTACGTAAAGGCAGACAATACTTAATCTTACGAAAACCTATTAGGTACTACACACACCACACACCAAAAAAACACCGACGCCCGCCGCCCGGCCCGCCGAATCATTGTGGGCTTGTGGGTTTTGAAATTATGAAGATGGCCACATCACACCCAACACACCAACACGCAACACCCACAGCGACTAGCATATTTAGAAAGATCTCACCTTTGTGTTAAGCATTAGCGCTTTCGACTGGCAAAACAATGCCAAAACAAGCTACGACTCCCCCGTTTAGGCACGTTGATCCAACTCGGACAGCCGAAGCATTTCAGTTCGATGACATGTCCTCGATAAACCGCAGCATTGTTGATGTTGATGAAGAAGAGTCCCGCCGTGTTCGGAGCGAGCGAAGTCACGTGGATAATAGCACTGCTATACGCAGCGGCAGCAATCACAGTAATCCGTGGGAAGATCACCAGCGGACTGTCCGTAGGAAGAATATTTTTATCAGGTGAGTGCAGTATGAAATACAGATATATTTTATTTATTCCTACTTGACTCAGATGCTGATGACTATTTTTAACAGTTTGATCCTTCTGATGTCGATTGGAGTTGTCGGAGCTATAGCTGCTGCGATTGTCACCGTTATGCAGAACAGCAAGTCTGTTGGGGAAGAAGACAGAGAAGCTAATCTGGCGCTTTCTGACGAAAGTATGGATACAAATCTAACTGAAGGAGACACTACCTTTGAAGTTTATGAAAACAATACAGCGAATGTGTTTGAGACAAATACAAGTTCAACAGTTGAAGAGAATTATGAGATTGAGCTTGAATCAGAGGCGAACTTATTGAACGAAACATTTGCCTCTACTGTTTATCCAACCACCACTGCAACCATTCCCATGACGAAGATTCCGTCAACATCACCAACAACAATATGCATTCCTCTGGAACTTGGCATTATTGAAGAAGATGCCAACATGACTGAATGGGAAGTGATCAAAGACGGAGTAGTCGATAACGAAGTTGTATGGCAGTCAAGTTCTTATGATATTCCAGCCTACAACTCTATGACTTTTACAACGTGTTTACCACCTCATATTTACAGATTTCGGTTCAATGGTGCAAGATCATATGTGTTAAGCTCAAATGGTGAAGTGATTGTAACAGGCATGAGTATTGACGCAATAGAAGATGTTGTAGCATTTGAATTGCCCTTTCAAGCTCCTGAATTCATGGATATTGATGGAGATGGTTTGGAAGATAGGTTGGGAACACTCATGCCATATAATTCTACAGGACTTCAGGAGGGAGCAGATTGTGAGCCTTTTCGTCTTGATCTTGTAACAGATGATTTGGGGGTTGAAACAGTGTGGAGACTCTATGAGGGTAATAATACTGGAGAAATGATTGCAAATGGAGGACCATATGCGAGTAACTCTTACTATCTTCACGAGTATTGCTTGAAAAGTCCCGGTATTTATACGTTCTATATCCTTGACTGGGGTAAGTTCGAGTCAAATTCGTTGTTTTCGTTTCCGTTTGAGCGTTCCTGATTTCATTGCCATATCATTAGCATCAGATGGAATATGCTGCGGTAAAGGTGAAGGCTATTACATGCTTTCAATTGGAGATGAAACAATTGTCAATGCCACTGAAGTTTTTGATGGAGCAGACATGACAGTATTCACTCTTCCAACATACATCAGTCAAATGCCTTCAGCTTCTTCAACACCAACACTGGTGCCAACTGAAGAACCTAAACAGGGAAATGATGATAATAAATCTCAGAACGAGAAGCTTCCGACCCAGATAACTGCGCCAACAATTGTCCCCAACAAATCATCGGATAATAAACCCCCAAAAGATAACTAAATTGAACAATACATAACAATTTAAGGACGATGCGTATGGTCTTTTTGATACCGCCATTTATTACTCATCAGAATTCCATCTGTTATTTATCGCATCCTCATTCCAAACGTAATACCAGTCTGGGTACCCTCCAGATCCAGTTTCTCCAGGACTTAACCTGTAGTCATAAAATAGCTCTTCATCATGTAAGTCACGTTGAGAAACAATTCCCATGCCATTCATGATGACATCTTCAGTATCAAATGCATTCTTTGCCCATGGCTTCGGCTCTACCTCGTACTCGTTCGGTATATAACTTTTCAAGTCTCTATCCGGATATTTGTCCAACATACTTTTGGTGAAATTAATTGGCACAGTGACACAGTTTGGACCAAACTTTAAGCGGTTGATAGCATTATTCTCGTCACCAGGGGATTCATCCTTTAACTCTGGAGGTATTGGAGGGTGGTTCACAACATGGCCTAGTGACCACATATTGTGACATTGTAAGACTGTGTAAGGACTTCTTCTCGAATCAATCAAAATATCATCATATCGCATTGAAAGCTGATGACGTGGATCATTGTCTGATAAGTTCATCTGAACTTGTAATGATGCTGTCATGAGATAATCTTTTGGCCATATCTTACCGGGGAAGAAAGCAAGTAAGGTACCAGCAGGGGCATATCCATCAACATAAACCCCTCGTCCTGCATTGGGTACAGTTGATTTGAGTGCCATGATTGAAAATTGCTGGTTTTGAAACGCAGTATTGTTACGGGCGTAGTACGACCGAATCAGATTCTTTGCATGATGATAACGCATAGCTGGAATAACATCTGGACTTGACTGGCTAGGGCAAAATCCAAACTCATCTACTTCTCCCTGATTTGAATTTAATTCAGTAGCGATGACATTTTCTGTGTTCTCATTCTGCGGTAGCCAATCATAATATATCAGTAAGCGTTCAATCCCAGCTTTTTTCAGCCTGTAATAATTTCTTCGATTTGTCGCTTTGCCATTCTCAAGCTCCTGCTCAAATGCATCACATTGCTCCAATCTACCAGATACATCTTCATATTCTTTCCGCATAATATCTTTAAACTCTTCCACCCTTGATTCATCAAAAATATAGCCATCGTCGCTCTCTCCAAATTCCTCCTCTGCCATGCTAGCCATAAGCAACCTATCCAATATCTGTGGTTCTAATCTCGTTTGCACCTCTTTCCTTAACTTTCCCAAAGATAAATCATGTAAACCAGCAGTATCTTGATCTAATAAGTCGGCTGCTTCATCTAAATAGATACGAATTTGATCTTTGCTTTCTTTTTCCCATCCAGTATTAGTGCTCTGTTGTTGCATTCGTAAGGATCGACATTGCAATGACAATAGTAGCCAGTACGAATCCTGACGCTCCTGTATGCCACGGGGAGATGTTTCGTTGGCGCCGAATATGACTCGGAAGAAACGGCTTATTTTACGTAGAATTCCCGTCGCAAATGTACGTGATTGTATTGTTGGAAATAATGTACTCCTTGACAGCGCACTAGAAGTGATGGGGATTGGTGATCTTTGGATTGAGTATTTATATTCATTGCGATTTAAGAAGGTCGAGTACGCATTGTTTGATCGAGCGTACAAATGGTATTGGCGACTCGTTTTATGAATATGGCGTTGGATTGAATGCAGTGCGGTCGTCATAACTCTTGCTATTAGATTTGTCCTATGCTGTCCCTGTTGCCGTCCTTCGTCCTTTCACCACAAGCTTTGGATTTTATCGCCCTGCCTCGCCCGTCGCCCGTCGCCCGTCGCCGTCGCCGGCCCGCCCTCTCTCACCGTTCACCGACCAAGTTACACGTGGACACAACTCATCCCACACAGACCACCGTCACCGTCAACCATCAACAGAAAAGAGATGATGATCACAGATCACAGATCCATCAACCATGTCATGAATCATCAGTAATAAAACCCTACCAACACAGAAATCAACCATAAACAGCCTTCATTAACGCAAACAGCAATTTTTCAACCAGCAAGCCTCAGCATCAATGGCTCCACAGTCAACAATCCAAAGAGTCATCATGACCTCTCTCCTCTCCACTATCCTCCGTACTCGAACCTCATCGGCCTTCCTCGCCCCCCTAACTTCACCACGCTATGCCATCCTACCACCATCATTGTCATCCATCAAACTATTCAGCACCACCGAACGAGAAACACTCGAACAATCCATCGCCACAAAGGGGAATGAGATACGAGACTTGAAAGCGGGAGGGATAAGTAAGGAAGAGCTGGCTCCGCACATTTCTCAACTGTTGGAACTGAAAGCCAGTTTAGAAAAGATTGATAATCCTAATGCTGCAACTGCTACAGAGTCAAAACAGGTGGTGGAGTCAAACACGAAACAAGGTGGAGGAGGAAGTAAAAATAAGGCATCGAAGAAAGAGGAAGACGAGCCATTGTCAATTAATGAATTACGTACTTCTCGATTGGCCAAGGCTTCGTCCATGAGGATGGCAGGGGTAGAACCATACGCTTACACCTATGATCGGACGCATACAGCTTCGGAATTACTTGCACTATACGATTCTAAATTAGAACCGGGAGAGGAGGATGCATCTAATGCGATTGCCTTTGGTGAGGGGGAGAATAGAGATGTGATGGTAGCAGGTAGGATTATGATGAGACGTGTTTTCGGTAAATTGGCGTTTTATGCATTGCAAGATGAGAGTGGTATGATACAGTTGCAATTTGATAAGAAGAGATTGGGTGAGATTGATGGAGACTCTTTCAAGGTAAATACGTTTTTGTGACACACGAGAGCGCGGAACAAACAGTAATATTCATTACTTTTTACCCTCGTCTTTGTTGTAGAATCTGAAAGCCTGGACCGACACTGGTGACATTATTGGATCTTCAGGTACCATTCGACGTACTGACAAGGGTGAACTTACCCTCTACGTGAAAGAATGGACTATGCTTACAAAATCAGCCTTACCCCTGCCAGATAAATTCCACGGCCTTGCCGACATTTCAAAACGGTATCGCAATCGACACTTGGACCTGATTGTCAACCCATCTGTTCGAGATACGTTCTATAAAAGAGCCAAGATTACCAGTTCTTTACGAAGACAGTTAGACAACAAAGGGTTTTTAGAAATTGAAACTCCAGTATTGCATACTCAACCTGGAGGAGCTGAGGCTAAACCGTTTGAGACATATCATAATACAATGGATATGGATTTGACATTGAGGATTGC
Organism: Cyclotella choctawhatcheeana; assembly: GCA_036939855.1. Lineage (NCBI taxonomy): Eukaryota > Bacillariophyta > Thalassiosirophyceae > Thalassiosirales > Thalassiosiraceae > Cyclotella > Cyclotella choctawhatcheeana. The sequence continues at coordinate 9,061 of JALLPH010000738.1, forward strand.
CACGGAATTACATCTCAAGAGGTTAGTCATTGGTGGGTTTCCAAAAGTGTATGAAGTGGGAAGAATATTTAGGAACGAGGGAATATCTACCAGACACAATCCTGAATTTACAAGTGTTGAGCTTTATCAAGCGTATGCTGATTACAATGACATGATGGATTTGACAGAAGAGTTGGTGTGTGGTATGGCAGATGAAGTTTGTGACTCAATGATTATTCCATATGGTGATCATACTATTAGTCTGGAGCGTCCTTGGAGACGAGTCACTATGCATGACATTGTTAAGGAGGAAATGCCTGATTTTGAGTTTGACCTTTTGGACCCATCAACTTTAGATGCTGCTAAAGCTGCTGCGGCAAAGGCTGGAGTTCCGGATGTTCACAAATTGACTACAGTGGGTTACGTGTTAAATGCATGTTTTGAAGAGTTATGTGAACCCAAATTGATCCAGCCAACCTTTGTCATTGATTATCCTGTGGAGGTCAGTCCATTGTCGAAACCGCATCGTAGCAAAGCTGGAATGGTAGAAAGATTTGAACTATTTGCAACCGGGCGCGAAATGGCCAACTCTTTTAGTGAATTAACAGATCCTGTTGACCAAAGAGAGAGATTTGAAGCTCAGGCAGCCAAAAAAGATGCAGGAGACGAAGAAGCATGTGGAGTAGATGAGGAATTTCTGTCGGCTTTGGAACAAGGTATGCCACCTACAGGAGGATTAGGAATTGGTATTGATAGGCTAGTTATGCTTCTGACAAACTCGCCTTCTATACGAGATGTCATAGCATTTCCTTTATTGAAGCCTGATGTCTAATGTATGTAATTAGCTGGCACTGCAGTATTCTACTCAAGCTGTCAAATACTTCTTGATTACTAGCATTTATCATAGAAAATTAGCGTTTATTTTTGAAGCTCAGAGCACAGTATTCTTTTTTAATCTCTTCGACACATAATGGTATTCCTGATCCAGCCAATGGGACACATGCAGCAAGTCTCTTGCCTTCTTTTTCCTCTACAGTCATGGCTTTTGTGTTGGAATTCTTATTAGCGTGAGGAGGATACATTAACATCCAGCCTCTCGATTTGTCAGTTATGGTGTCACGAGGTATCATTGCATTGTATAGGTCATCAATTTTCACCCAGTATGGAGCATATTTGAAGCGAGCAACATCCAGAACTAGACAAGAATCAGTCTTGGGATCATATCCACTAATAGGTGAGAAGTGTCCATCTCCAGTTTGTTTAAGAGCGCTCCGCGAAAACGAAGTCACAAGAAAACAACCTCCTGTCTTATTCAATTCAGGATTGACGTTGCCTACCTTCGATTTTGTTGAGTAGTTATCACCATCATCACTATCCAATTCTGTTTTGGGTGGCATTTTAACAGCATCGATGATATCCTTTCTAAACTCATCAATTGAATGTACCATTCCAACGTCTTCACTTTTGTCCGCATTAGAAGCAGAAGCAGCATCTAAATCAGCTAAAGGGCGCTTCAGTATCACATCCACTCCCTGACACCTAGCTAAACCTCCAAACATTTCAATACTAATCCCTTCTCTCCGAACTCTCTCTTCCTCCAAACAGCATCGTTCCAACAACATGCTTTCATCTCCATACCATCTCCACCCCCCTCTCCATCTGACATTTGGATCCATTGCCATGGCATTTAGTACGACTAATAAAGTTGTCACGCCGCAGTATGCGGGGTCGCTTTGATTGAGAAATTGTTGTGAAAGTGGGTAATATGCCTCGGCATAGTTTGATGTTAATGCTCTGATAAATCGCTGTTTCCCCTCTTTGGATGTAAAAGCAATTAGGTTGGGTGGTAGGACACGTTTCTTGAAAGAGTATGTTGGATTGGGGTGAGGAGGTGGTAGAGGTGTGTTGGGATCAAAAAGAGGTGTTTGTAGATGACATTTTCGTGTCAGAGATGGATTGCTTTGATTTTTTAGTATAGACTCTTGCTTTTCTGTATCTGATTCGTTTTCATTTGTATCTTGACCGGGATGGTGATAGGAATTATTTTCATTTGTAGCTGCATCTCTTTTCTTTTTATTCTGCATGAAGTCCTGTTCTTGACGGAGATCAGCCCCACAAGTGCAAGTTTTGCAATGGGGAGCATCTATTGTCTTAGCATGGATGTTGTACGGTTCATCCTGACTATCAATGGCGGAAGACTTTTGATAGTATTCAAACTCGTCGTAAACTTCAGCAGACGAAGAACAAAATGACCGCCAATGATTCGGGGCAACGATAAGAAGGGAGGTGTCGACACCTCTTCCTGAATTGACACATGCACCGCTACAATGCGTTTGGGTTTGTTTCATTATCAACCTGGGGTGTCTTTGAGAAGCGTGCGACAGAACGGCATCTGATGGTAGCCAAGGACGGAGTGCCCTTATCATCCTCCTCATTTTCTATTTGGACTTGTTTCTATGAAGTCAGTGTTCAGCAGTCAGCAGTGTCAGGAACAGTGGCGCTAAAAAAAATGGCAAACATGAAGCGGATGGCTGTGACGCTGATAATGGCGTGAAACATAAAGGTGACAGTTAACTTTTCAATATTAATTACCTTTATTAGAAGAAATATCTTTTGAAGGACAAGTTTGGGTTCTTCTCATTTCTACTGTAGATGATGATAGACATAGATTTTCTTTGCAAATCTAAAGCAGACGTATCTAAAGCTTGCTGGTTGGAGCAGCAGCCATCTCGAGCTCATTCAAGGCTTGCATCTCAAGAAGTGCCTCCTCAAGCAAGTAACTCAATCTTTCAGGCCAACCAGTCTCTTTGAGAGCCGTAATACAGAACATGCAACTGCTAGGATGAACTGAGTAGGCAAGACCAACTCCATTCGGTACTACCTCTCCGTAACCCCATGAATCAAAACGAGGATGTGTCAAATGACTAGTGCTGACTCTCCACGTCTTTGAGCGTGCAGTCAATGGATGCGAGAACAAATCGGGGGCTGTTTCTCCCTGTTTCACAGACAGAGCTAAACCCAATAAGTGACGGTCTACTCCCATTGCCTTAGCTGCACCTCCAATATACTTCACGTGACTAGCTACTGCTTCTTTCAACAATGTCAACTTCTCCTTACGCTTTGTGGCATCCATCTCATCTCTTTTAGGACGTAATCCCATAGTTTTAATAAATGCCTCACTGGCAGGAGAGACTGTGCGAGTTGTTTCAGTTCTTCCGTGCAAGAATGGGCGCACCTGTGTAGCTTCATATGTACCTCCTTGCTCCTTCCAGAGTCTGTAAGTTGCAAGCTGCATCGCCATTTGAACATAGGCATCAGGTGAGTATCCCATCTTTTTAATGGCACTGGCTCCATATCCCTGGAATGATTGTGTTTTCATATCGTGTGCCGAGATAAGTTTGTCAAAGTTGGCCTTTGCTGTGGTTTGGTTGAACAATTGAAGTGTCAGAGGCATCTATTTGGTAAGCTTATGGATAAAGAAATTTGTATGTAAAGATTAAACAAGTACTCACACTGATCAACGAGAGCTTGTGCATTTGATCCAGAAGAATGCAAGTCAGCTACACAATCTGCGAAAATGTTCTTTACATTCTTTTCTGCGGATTCATGACCTTGACCACTGGCACTTTCTGCCGCTAATTCTCCGTATGTCTTCTTCGTGATGAAATCACAGTATCCCACCACAGGCATTCCGTCCATCATGGAGTGTTCTCCTGCCATTCCAGCTTTCCCATTGTTGGTGCAAATGATTTGAATGGACTTATCATGCCAACGGTTGTGTCCACAAGTTAGACCTCCAGTCCACATGATTTCAGACACTTGTTTCTTAGATGTTGGCTCTTCCTACAGAGTGATGAGTGTGTTAATGAGCATCATTAAGAAAACGCATAACTTGTAAAAAAGAAATCCACTACTCACATTGGCATCCAAACAAATCAACAAGGCACCACTTTCCAATATCTCTAAAGCCTTCTCCATTTTCTGTCCTCCGATACGAATCAACTCATCTCTTGCCTCCGCACCCTTGTCTCTATCATCACTGGTCAGGTAACCAAGGAACGGAAGTTTGCTGCCGCCGCCTTTTGATAGCTCTTCGCATCTCTGCAACCTATCCTCCAAAACAGTAAGAGGTAACGGATCGCCGTTTTCATCAACAAAGTCAAACGAATAGAACTGCCCGCCACATGCGACAATTACATGTTTATTCAAGGCAGGATCATAAATCCTGTAGGTATCCTGTTCCTTACGAGGGATGCGGCATGCATTAAACATATATTTATAAGCAGCGCTGCATAATGGAGTTTTTGCCTTGCCAATTGCTTCGTGTGGGAGTGTCCCGGTGGCTACTAGTTTCCGATATTGGGCTGAAGAGTACAGAAGAGAGCTAGCCCGGAGTACTCCAAGACTTTTATTGGAGGGTTGCTCGTAAGGCAGGGTGCCATCATCGGAGAATTGGAAGAAATAGGACACGTTTACTACTACTGGATCTCGAACCTTGAAATACACGGTTGGAATGAGCATGATATGGGATCAATAGTTAGATTGTTACAATTTTTTCAAATCAGCTTGATTTTGATACAGCAGTCATATCTAATGAACTTACCTGCAGATAACCCAACGTGTTCCACCAAAGCTGCAGCCAACTCGAATCCCCCATCTCTTCTCTCCTCTGCTCCAATCGTTTTTGCAACTCAGCCGCCTCGCTCACAAACTTATCTGCAGCCTTAATCAAACTGTTCTTTTCCTCCTCATCTTTGGCCAATGGCAATGCAGTGGGTAAGAACTTATCGACCGTCTCCTTCAACGAAGGGATGGGGAGGCGTGGAAGCGAAGATTGCTGTGAATAGAGAGGGCCACCGATGTGTGATTCGAGAGGCGCCTCGGCGCGATAGTCTCCGTGAGATTCCAACATGGGAGAGGGCCATGGTTTGATCGTTGACATGGTTCGATTTACTAGAATGTGAAGTTTGGATCTATGTACTTGGTTAAGTCCTCGACGGAGCATGATCTGATGGTCTCACTGGGGTTAGAGTTCACGCGATATCACAAGCGTTGGTGAACTTATTGTGTACTTGTACAATGAATTGAGTGGTGCCACTGACGATCTGTGTGTTGTGTAAGAAGTTGGATCAGCCATCTCACATAAAATAGGTATGTATCCATCAGCCATCAGTGTATGCGAAAGATATGACTTCATCTTGTATTTTAGGAGGCACAGCTTGTTCGTCTGCAGACCTCCTCATTGTTATAGTGATATATCCAAAATATCAGGTGGGCGTATCTGCTCTTATTGAACCCTATAATATAAGCCCACGATTGGCAAGTGGGGGGAAAAAAACCAAAATCCTCCTCATTTTATTTTGAGAAAGACTTCATCGCTTCTCTTGCTTTGTTCATCTTTGCTTCTTGGATGAAATTGAGCTGCCTATGCAGTGGTTGAAGAAGAAGCTATTTCTTCGGTTGACATTATGCGATTGGTTAGTATGTCTTCTTTAGCAAATGCAGCAAGCAACTCTGGCGGCAAAATTTGGATTTATCGACCGCAACATAAAACTCCATTTCCATCCACCTTGACATCATTGAAGGAATCCTCAACTGTGGTCGAATGCCCACTTCCTAAAACGACGCCAACAATACCGCTATCTGATAGATTGCATAGTAAACAACCCGCACTGAAAGAAATGAGCCAGATCAAATCGGACTTTTACCGAGATCAATTCAATCAACGTGTATCGAAATCTGATGTCGATCGAATAGAAAAGCGTCGTATTCAATCACCACATAGTTTACGTGAAACAGATGTGACCGTTTACTTACCTAATAGCAAGAGTATTGAGCAATCGAAGCTAAATGGGATATGCTTGCACGTCCACGGAGGAGGATGGGTATGGGGAGATTCTCAGCATCAAGTCGCTCATCGATGTCTTGAGATGGCATCACACTTAAATGCTGCCGTAGTTAGTGCTGAGTATAGTTTGCTGCATCATGATAGATTTGATCCAGTTGGCGATACCCTTACAGCATTAGAATGGGTTGAATATGCCGGTGCCAATGAGCTGCACTGTAAACCAATATTTGTGGCAAGCGGAGAGAGTTCAGGTGCTCATTTACTCATGTTAGCAATGTTGCGGCGAAGAGATGATCGAATTCATAAGTTGAAATTACAAAATATGTGGAAGTGTCTGAACTTAGTCTATGGGGTGTATGATTTATCTGGATCGCCATCTATTCATAGCGATGGTGATACTTCTACTCCTTTATGTGGAAATGATTTGATGTGGCTTTATGATAAATACTGCTCAAGAGTACAACATGAAGATGAAAG
>JALLPH010000739.1:0-38503 GCA_036939855.1 Cyclotella choctawhatcheeana
CCAACTTTGACCCCACCCGCACCTCAAAAACATGTTGTGGTGACCATTATAGAGCACATACACCAATCTCAACCTTCTCTAACCATTCATCATAATTATAATGAGAAGTTGGAAGGGTTGAGATGCTGTGAAATTGTAGAATCAATCCAACCACACTCCATCTTTGTGTAAAACCTAGTGTACTTGAGCCAAAATCGTCACCACCCACAACTCAAAAGTAGGGGTGTGGCATTGGTTATGGGTGATGAATTCAAATCTCAACCTTGCAAATCCATTCATTATACTTACAATGAGGCATTGGAAGGGTTGGGATGCTGTGTTTTTGGGAATGGGGGGATGGGGCACTACAGTCACTTCTAATCTGTAGGTTTGATAAAAAACTCTTTTATGGAATTCGTAGGACCGCATTCCAAAAAATGGGGGAGTACTAGCTCCTACCTCTAAGTATTCCAAAGCTGGTCTCCTCCTACCATGAATGCTGCGTACTGAGAACCTATTCTTAAGGTTCAATGGCCTGCTGTATGCAACAATCATATTTTATTAACCCCTACCGGAATTCTGTCAGCATTTTCCATTTCTGGCAGAGGTGTCTCCCCCTTTGGCTGAAGAACTAGTTCTTGCCAAAGTTGTTGGATTTCGCGAGTACAGAAGGATCATCGGGGTGAAATTGTAAGTACGTTCACGTTCCTCCTCTGAAGTGCGGCTGAGAAATGCCTTGGCATTCTCATTGGCCTTAGTAAACAAAGAAGCCAGAGACTCTTGTTTATGTCCCCGGGTAATCATCCGTTCAAAAAAGTCATTGATGCTTGATTCTGCATCCTCACTGTGGGTGCAAAGCCATTGAGTTTGGAGTACTTGTCCAAATATTAGGCCTGTAAAGACGCCACGAGGGTGAGATGAATGAGGCCGCAGATGCAAATAAAGGTTCATATCCTTCTCATAAAGCTTTGTTTCAATATGCCCATCCACAATAGAGATGGTCATGTCCATGAAATTAACTGAGTTGGAGGGATTTTCACATGGGTCCACTCCAAGCCATGCCAGCACTTGTTCATGTCCGCTTCAAATTCCTTCCATAGCTGTTCTTTTTGTTCAGGATCTTCATTGAGCTAACCAAACACCAATGACATCATATAAATTGTTAATAAAATATGATTTTGATTGGACCATCTCAGCAACATAGCATTCTCATGGATAGCATAGAAGATGGTAGGGTACGGTGGGGCTGCCCATCGCCGTGCCTGAGCACTGTCGAATAAAGGCATCTCCAAATTTGAACAAATTATTATTGAAGACCAGAGCCATTGCCGCATGTAGTGCTTCTTTTTCTTTCTCAGTCAAAGATGAGCGACACACCTTCATCAATATATTTCTTTATGCTTGCTAGAGCAGGTACTGTCTTGATAAATGTGTACATGCTGGTAGCACTGGCAGTGAATAGCTGGGCGTTATGAGGGAGTTCCGAGTCGTCCAACAGAATCTTCAGGGCAAATGAGTCTTGCAAAGATGAAGGTTGGGCTTTTTGGATTGGGATAAACATTTCGGATACCCATTTCCCTAGACCATGAGAGAGGCCCGAGACATCAGGGCATACTGGTCGTGTGGGCCAGCGACCCTTCTTCATCCCTTTGTGTAGCCAAATGGGTTGTCATGATTATCACGAAGGTGCTTCATGATGTAATCATTGGCATCATCTCCAATGCAACGTTTGTACTAATAATTTCCGTGTAGAGCACGTCTATTAATTGGGAGGCTTCTTCCTCAGAGAATATCTCATACACTTATGCATTGCTTAAGTGTATTGCTGCATCCTCTAGATACTGTTCTGTTCGCACACAACAAGGGCCAAGGCCTTTATCACTCTCCGGGAAGAGGTGCTGTTCACTGGATGGAAGAGTATCAAGCAGTTGTTGAAGTGGTAGGAGATTGGTGCTGGCATTCTTACTCTTGAAAAGTTTTGAGAGTGCTCTGTAGAACCGGTCAAGGCGGCCGTCTACTCAACTTCAGGGGTCCACTTAGATTTTACGTAGAGCTTAGGTCTATCTTCTTCTTCTTCTTCTTCTTCTTCTTCACCTAGATCAGAAACGACATCACACGCAAAATATACCCGTAGCTTAAGGTCTCTAGTCAGACGTGAGAATGTGCTTGACAGTAATCCTGTCGTCCGAGCTGGTGTAGGAACAAACTTGGATCCAAGGCCCAGGAGGAATTTTGCATAGGGAGGTGCTGACTTGTTGTAGGTGAGATCACGGAATGACATATTAGAAGGCATTGAAGGGTGAGACTGGTAGAGTTTTACAGCATTTTGATTCAGATGTGGCACAAAGCCAAAGGTCCTCTTGACAGAGGCATTAATTAGCGCCTCTCGTTGGAGAGCTTCTGATAATATTGATTCCCTCTCTTTCAATGATGGCCTGAAATCTGGCCCTCTCCCTCCTCTCCCGCTGAACGCATCGTCTACTTGATCGTTTGCTCGATGATAAGGATTGTTTGAATTCTGACCACCTTTCCTTTCCCCGTGGAAATTGGGGTGTGGAGATGATTGTGTACAATGATTTCCAATCTCAAGATCTGACAAGTGTAATAGGCCAATATAAATTTGAATGAACCCATGTTTCAAAAGTCGAGATTTGGTGATGATTGTGGACAATGAATTCCAATCTCAAAAAACATGTCCAACCATTTAATTATTATACTAAAAATGAGACCTTGGAAGGATTGAGCTGATGTGATTTGCTTGAATCAGTCAAAATACAATTAATCTTTGGTATGTCAAGTGGTATAGTCTGAGCAAAAATAAAATCTAATCCACCCTATAACTATAAAATCAGCTGTGGCAATAGTTTCAGTTTCAGACATTTAATTCCTAATTTGTGCCCCGATATTAATTTCATACAGCAAAAGATGTTGGAAGGGTTATGATCCATTGGAATGCTTTTACTAATTCAAACACAGTCAATCCTGGGGCGGAAAGCATGATAGACCATGTCAATCATCATTCATCATACTTAGCCCTTGCTACAGTCCGGTAAATGTTTAATTCACGACAGTAGCAGTAGTAACTATCGACAAATATTCACCCAAATATCAGTTGAGCAAGCTACAATATTAGGTCTCTGGCAAGGCAATCATCCCCCATCCCCACTCAAAATCAGATAAATGTTCACCCAGTTATTGTTTTAAGCGAGCTACGATTCCAGGTTTTGACTAGACATTCACCCCCCGAACCCAACCAGTAGTGTTACCATAAATCAGATCTGGTGATAGTTCCAGCCAATTAATTCCGACCTGTCTCTTTGTTAAACCATCTGATATTTATGCGGAGACATTGAAAGGGTCAAGCTGAGGTGAAATGCTTGTACCAATCCAAACGCATGCAGAAGTGTTCATTTAAAAAGTGTGGTTCTGAAGCCAACATTGTCCCACCCCATTTGTGACTCAAAGACAATGAGATATTTTGTATTCATGCCTTGGTTGTCATTATTGTATTATTAACATGACAAGCTTTCTCCCTGAAAAATCTCTACTATCCATGCCCAGATATGTTTGGGTGCATGCATGAACATCGACTGCACCATAAAAGTATAAGATAAGCACTGTGCTAAACCTAAAGCACAACCTAACATTATTTTTTTCACATCAATCAATCCCTACACAACATTTCCTCGCCTGTTGTTTTATCTGTGTTTTTGCAAAGGCACACAAGCTACTGCTGCTAAATACCGTGAAAAAAGATTTGTCATGGTTATCGAAAAAATATACGCAGGAATCAGTACATGAGCCTAAGCCTCTTTCCCCATCTTGAAACCACGACGATCGATTTTGATCGGTGTGTGTTAGCCGCCTGATAACAGTGGATGGCTTCATCAACAAGTCACAACCTAGCATCCGTATCGGCACAAGCAGCACTTCTGTTGACGGTTTTAGTTGGTGTTCAGATAACTTGTTGAGTTGCGGTGGCTATATGACGGCATTCAATAGGCTTACTTTTGAGACAATTTTACTAGGCGATTTACGATACAAAATTGCCTCACAAGACACACATCATCGGCTTAAGCAACGACGGGAAGAATCCAATCGAATTAAAATCGCAACTCCGTCAAGAAACTTGACTTCTGAAACACTATGAGAATGTTTCTGGTCGCCAAATTAGTCGAGATCTCGAATGCGTTGGGGTGTTTTTCTGTTCATTGCAGCGGTCGATGATGTGATTTGTGTCGAAGTGTCACGCGTCGATACACGTAATTTACTAGTAACTAAGCATTTGTCACGGTTTTTAGCAAATTCACAGTTTTTAGGGAGGCACACCATGGTCTTTAATAAGTACCATAGTATGAAGTAGTTGACCAACACACAAATAAGGATAATGATCAAGAATCAAGAAAGAGGGGCCTCTCTGCTCTATCTCGCTCTCTGATTCCCGAGTTTTTAGATTGTCAAATCCCGCGCCACTCTCAAGAAAAAGACAGTTGAAATACAAAATAAATCAAAAAGGTAAGACATGGAGTTATTAAAAACGGGTACCTTTAAATATTTATCATTATTTCAAAGATCAGACTCCTACCGGAAAAGGGCGCCTCTAAAGCTAGAATCGAGCCAATTTCAAGCCGCTCATTGCATTGATCAAGACCAACCATGACAAAGCGGAGCTCTCATCCAAAACCGTTGATTCCCATAGACAGACGTTATGGTAGTGTAATTGGAGATGCATTCAATTCAATAATTTCGACAAAACAATGCGATAGCAAATCGCTCCATACACAACATAATCATTCAAGTGCACATCATACATAAGAGTACTCAACCACGATGAAGTTTCCAATCATCATCACCCACCTCCTCTCTGTCATCGCCACCGCCTCCTCCTGCTTCGACCGCTCGACCTACCAACGAATCGATCGCGACATCGCACGCATCGCCTCCCGCATCACCAACGAAGACGACCTCATACACTTCTTCGGGGGCATCGTACGCATGGTCGCACACGACTTTATGGACTACGATCGTCATCAACCAGCCGACAATGTCATGGGGAGCGACGGATGCATGGATTGGGCGCACGAGGTGAATCGCGGACTATGGGGATCGATATGGTGCGATGACGGTCGGTGCGAATTGACCAATGTGTACAATCAAAAGTATTCGCATATCTCGAAGGCAGACTTTTGGATTGCCAGCGCTAATGCCGTGATTAGGCAATTGTCCGTGGATAATGAGTTGGATTTGATGAATACCTTTGTTTGGGGACGGGAGGATGCGGATTCGTGTGTGGGGCAGGGGGATAGGATACCGACGGGGTCGGGGTGTAGAGAGGTGCAGGATATATTGTTGGATGCTATGGATTTGGAGTGGAGAGATGCAGGTGAGAGATACGAGAAAGAGTTGATTATTCATGCTATGTTTTATGATAATATTCATTGTGCTTATCATAAAATTTCTGAAACTTTTTCTTCATGTATTGCTTTACATTAGTTGCTCTATTGGGTGCACATACAATGTAAGTGATTCTTATGTTTGTTTGTTTGTTCAGCATGGAGAAAGTAATTCTAATTTCAAACACCTCAATTGAAATACAGCGGCAAAGGTCACCCTGAGTTCTCTGGCCACGACGGTTACTGGATGCCAACCAGTGCCGATGCTCTTGTTTTTGATAAGGTGAGAAAAAGAACATCGTTTTATGGTTTGTGTCCATTGCGAATGACCTCACTGACTTCTTTCCTGTTACCATATCCTGTCTGAACATCAGCAATACTACGAAGAGATTGTAAGACGTACATGGCGTCCACGCAACGTCGGTGCCAAGGAAGAAGACTTCATAGCCTCCACAGAGATGACACATGACCAACCTCAACTAATGTTAAAGACCGACATGTGCTTTTGGTACGATACCGACGTTTCCTATCCCTGCTGTTCGAAAAGGAATAACCGATGCGACTTCGAAGACACCTACAGTACCAATCAATGCTCGAGGTATCAACGTAACGATCCCGAAATGGAAGCTGTTTGGTCGGTTGTGGAATATTTGGGTGGACCACCTTTCAATACGAACAATGCTCCGTTTTACAAAGGGTTTGCAAGAGCTTGGTGGAAGGCAACGACGAATGGTCATGACAACTTAAGGGCACTTCGTGATGATTGTGGTTGGCGTAAATAAAAGATGATTCTTGTTTTGATTTGATAACAAACTCAAAGACAACATAGTATAAGTAGTTCATATCTTGCCATAACCTGACAACTCATGTAATATTGTTGACTATCAAGTCTAACGATGCACATCATCTGATGAGTGGTACGTTCACTTATCACTGGCAATGACACACTAAGTAAAAACAAATGCAACTGGCAACGGAGCAGAGAAAGCAAAAACCCAGCAACCACTCAAGCACAAACCAAATTTCTTGCTGTGCTCCTTGCCACTCCTTGCTATGGTACTCCACAAAAGAGGCGAACAAAAAAAGATCTCGATGTTGTTTCAACTCCGAGCTGTCTCTCCCAAATATGGTAGCTGAACGAGTTTTCGCCCCCGTAAAATTTATTGCGTACGTTCTACTAGCTTCGCCTTCAGATCTATCCAGCTTTGCGCCTCCTAAATGAAAAAGTCACTCCCAGTCCCACGAAAGAGAGAGGAGATGTGCACAGTGCCCAGCACCACAACAGAAGCAACAGAAGACAAAAGAAAACAAAAGCAATAAACTCGTTACACTGTCCACAAGTAGTGTACAGCAAAGAAAACGCCGTTACACAACGAGAGAGAGGATAAGTAGTAGTCCTTTCAATAAATATACAGAAATAAAAAACCAATAGACAAATGTCAAGACCAGCAACAGGTGGAACCTTCCAACCGTTACGTCATCGCTCCGGTACATTGCGAGATCGATTGCATGGATATACGAAACAGACACTCGGTGCCGGGGGAAGTTTGAATGATGCCGTGAGTGTTTTGGAATGCAATGGCATTTGTGTCTTGAAGATGATTATGTATTAAATCTACAAGTTCACCTCAACAATCCTAATTCAAAACCCCAAAACATTATTAATCAGGTAGCCCTCCCCCCCGGCGAATCCTGCGCGGGATGGGTAGCCGTCCACGCCATCGACTTCTACAACGACGTCTCCACCCTCTGGGCCGTCATGGCCGAAGACCCCTACCTCGACTCCTTCCGACCCGGCGAGGGCTTCCCCTCCGGAGTCGAATACCGATGGTCCGAGGGCACCGGCAAGGACGCCACCACCATGTCCGTCAGCGCCCCCGTCTACATCGAAAAGGTACTGCAGTGGATTCAAGATCAGATCAACGACGAGACCAAGTTCCCCGATGACGACGACGAGGCCGAGGCCTTACGGGTGTTCCAGACTCCGGCCTTTGCGGCGCTTTGCGGGCAGATCTTCCGCCGGCTGTTTCGGGTGTATGGGATTATATACAGCAGTTTCTTCGGAACGTTGGAGGCATTGGCCATGGCTCCGCATTTGAATACGTGTTTTAAGCACTTTATGTTCTTTTGTACCGAGTTTGGGCTGTTGCCCGAGAGGGAGATGGAGCCGTTGGAGGTATTGGTGAAGCCTATTAGGAAGCAGTATCACTTGGCCAAGGGGAAGTAAACGTGAATTCAAATGGCAACAATATACACATCAATGACTTTTTGGGGATTGTAAAGATGGGAGAAAGATTGGACATGTTAATATATATTATGTGTGTGGAAAACTAAAGTGGAGTGGTGCATCATGAAACAAAGTGTTATGATCCGTAAATGCAAAAATTATACGGAAAGCGAGTGGTCCTATTATGTTGCAGAGCTGCGAAATTCAACCAACCAAGAAAATCACAACACAATTACAAAAACAATCGTGAGCAGCAACTTTAAATGATTGAAATGGAGAAACAAAGGTTTTTGTCTCGAACGGATGTAACTTTTAATATCATCATCACTACTCTGCTCTGATTGATAATTATCTTGTATCTCTACATTAGACTCTGCATCCGCTATTGGGTGTGAAAGTGACGTGATTCATGTTTGATTCGGTAAAGGAACGGATCACGTAGGTTTAGGTTGGGTGATGACATGTCGATTTTGGCACGGAGAACGTATTTGCCCTCGGGAAATTAGCATGGTGAGCAACTACATGTTGAACAACACAGATCAATACAGACACTGTCACAAAAATTACGTACCTCTCAAAACAATCTTTTCGCGCATGGATCTTGATTCAACAGAGGAATAGTACCAGGAGAGTTTAGATCTGTTGAAAATCTAAATCCCTAAGCCACACAAAAAAGTCACAGACAACATCATATTCACCCTGATGCTATGTGAGGCCAGCCAACTCGAATCTTCTCACAGAAACTACAGTCAACGAACTTTCTCATTATTTATCTACTCATCTGTGATGAGTCTCGCATTTTTTTGCAGCCATCGCTGATTTTTTGACCCGCCCAGCACTTCACCGCCGGCCATGCCACAAGAGACAACGACAACACCATCATTTATTGTGCCATAAATCTGCAATCTACATTCCCGAAAACAAAATCAACAGCACCGACCATGAAACGTACGTTCATAACCACAGCCGCCTTGGCTTCTACCTTCACTTTCAACCCCTCTATGGGTCTTCAGTTGAATGCCGTACCCAAAGACAAAGAGAAGACGTCGTGAGTTAGATATGAAAAAATACCATAGTAATACCCTATTTCATGTCAACCGATTCTCATCCTGCCAACACTTTTTGATTCTTTCATCTATCCACCCGCCAGCCTTATCGCCTTTGATGATGACTATCATTATGATGATGATGACTTCTTTTGGTCACATCATTATGATGATGATGACTTTTGGTCTTGGTCACATCATCATGATGATGATGATGACCTGAACGGCCTGAACAACGTGACCTTTGACGATGACTATTGGAATTACGACGATGATCATGACGTCGTTCCCTCAGGTAACGACGTCGTTCCCTCAGGTAACGTTGACGATGACGAATGGTTGCATGATTGGGATGATGACTGGACCTATGATGACGATAGCTTATCATGCGAGGATAGAAGTACTTGTATCATTAAGAAATGGGTGCAGAAAAATGATGTGGAAGAAATCAACCAAGTAGCCAACCATGACCTATCAATGAAATGCAAGGATCGCTTGTACAGCCTTGGTCTATACACTATCTCTCGTACACATTTCTTCGTTGGAGGTACTGCCGTTGATGAGGTAAAGAAAGACAAGGATTCCAGCGTTCTATGTCCTTCTGCAATTGCTTTTGCATCTATTGATGGGATCAAGAAGTTCTACGGAGTCAATGTAGACATGGATGGCTATCTTTCCAAGTATCCTCTGGGTCAGTTTGTTTTGAGTGATATCCTTGCGGCGGAGGAGGAGGCAACTGCCATTGATGATTCCAAGTATGATCTCTCCAAGAACACATGTGTTCATTATGCTGGTGACATTTGGCGTTCTCTCGGTGTCAAGGAAACAGAAGAGATGGCTGACTTTTTGGTCACAAACCTCGTGGAGAGTGTTGAATTCATCGAATTCGCCAAAAAGAAGGCTGGAGGTCTTCGTGCCATCGCATCTTACGTAATTGGAGGAAGTGCTTCCCTTGAGAATTATGTAAGGTCTATTGTCACTTCTCAACTCAACATTGAACCTGCTGACCCCGAAGCCAAAGGTGAAGATATTGGACCCGAAGATGAGAAGGAGATGAGGTAAGTTAGATTATAATACAATACCCCAAAGGTTGTTTCATTTCAAACTCTTTTCATCCTGACATCACTTTCGATTCGTTCAGTGTCATTAAAATCTTGTTGGAAAATTGCCCCTACAAGATGAAGACCCTAGTTGAGTGCTACGAAGGCAGCAAGACTGCATTCTTTGCATGCACCAACTGCGCCTGGGAAGGACTTGTTACGTTGGGGTTTGAATGTGATGATCTTGAAGGACATGTTGATGCAGCCTATGCAGCATGCGCTGCTGACTGCAAGGCTGAGTGTGGCGATGAGACTGATGCACTCAAAAGTTGCGCTGTCCCTTTGTTTTGTGACAAAGAATCTGTTCTCGAGATTGCATAGACAGATGATTTAGTTGTTAGCTTCAAGCTGGGTGCTTGTGTGTAGAATTGTATAGTTCGATATTGATCCAATAATGGGTCATTAACTTAAATCTTTGGTGTAATACGAACAAAATGTTGTAGCTTGATATCATTTGATAGATTTGTACTAAGTCCCCGTTGCCAGGAGCCGGGAGAATGTTATTTCCGATGATAGTCTTACATTACTCCATTAGCCTGGTGGTATTCTATTTCAGTGGTTGATTTATTTCATCGGATGCTTGGGAGTGCTGTGAATAGTAAATAAAGTTATGAACTACTATAACGCTGCTTGTTCAGGAAATATATGTATCGTGTTACTTGACAGTCGCAATAACATATGTTTGTGCTGTGGGGCTAAAAGCAGAATGAGAATAAGGGTGCCCGCCCCTCCTAATGGGAGTAAAACGAAAACGATGATTTAAAAATAAGTCAAAGTAACAGTAAGTTTCAATTATCATCTAATACAGTCTTTAGTGTAGAATACACAAGGGAATAAACAGTGAAATCTCAAACTATTACTTGCACCAATGCAATAATCGAAAGATATATTTACAGCGAATGCCATCATTGTAAGTTGTCATTCAGAAAATTGCAAATGTTGGAATTTCTCAACACTGGCAGCACACGATGTAAAAATATGAAATTCATGCTTTTACATTATACAATTGGTATTCCAACAGAAATGATGAAACCCGACAGAATTGTGTTTTTTAAACTTTCCACCCCAACAACACACACAACTATGAAAAAACATATTCGTCAACACTCCTCACCGCTCAACTGAATCAACGCCCCCCTCCTCAACAATCCCTCCACATCCCCCCTCGGCAAATAATGCATCGTCCCCAATTCCAACTCCACCACTCCGCACATTTCCGTTTCGATCTTACCCAACCCCCTTTCCATAACACGTACCATAACAAAGTTTTCCGTGGGAGGTTCCATATCGGAATTGTAATCCATCAGCCCGTATAAACTCGTGGAACACACTAAATTATCGTATTGACGGAAATAGTCAATCTCGGCCTCGTTTAGTAACGGTGTGATGGTGGGGGGTAAAGTGCCCGAGGTGGACCATCGTAAATTCCGTAATTTGTCGATACGGTAGGCGTGGTAGGCCAAGAGGCATCGTTTGTTGCGACGGATGGAGGCATCGTGTAGTATCATGGATGGACGGGATTCAATGGGTATTTGCGATGTTGTTGTTGATGATGATGTTCCATCGTTTGTAGTAGCATTGTTATTCCGATTGGCGGCACGCACTAAATCGGTCAATTCATCGGTATGATGTGATATTTCGGATAATGCGGCTCGTACATTCTCTTCGTTGTAGGTGGGTAAGAAATCGGAGGATTTTAGTTCAAGGAGGAGATCGCGGGCTTTGGTTCCGTAGTTCATTGTGTGCTTGACTGGTGATGAAAGTTAGGTCGATTGAATGAGATTGAATGAATGATGCTTTACTGTTGGTTTGGTTTGGTTGAGTTGTGTGTTGTGGTTGTGTGAAACTGTGTGAAACAGCCTCAACTTCAGTTCAGCCTTCACACCATTCTCAACTTCAACTTCAAATACACCAATCCTCCTCAAACTAGCCTAGGTACTCCATTCTCTCGGCGCGAAAAAGTATGGTATCCTCTAAATTCAAAAATATATCCTAACCTTCATTCACTAATAAAAGTAACAATATTCAAATCCTCACTAATGGATTGGCGCACATTAACGGTTCGAAAAATGACCCGGCTTCGTAGAATTCAAACCCACATCATCAAACCAAACACCAACGACAGTGATTGTAGATGCAAAGCTAGAGCCATTATTATTTGTTGGTGGTTGGCTTACACAAAAAGCCAGTCTTTTAATCTCTCCATCCGAAATCTAAAAACAAGCATCCATCCCCATTCCAATTCATTTCAATTGCAACAATTGCATCCAAATTGAAATAGAGTGTTGCGGTGTCAATCACAGAGAGGAGTAAGCCATCAACATTCATCATCATCATCATGTCCGTCGATAACGAATCGCAGCCGCCGCCTCCACCCCAACAGCAGAAGCAGCAGCAGCAGCCTGCTCAATCGCAACCCCCGGCACCGCAAAGCAACAACGGACCGCCTCCATCCAATGGTCCGCCGCCACCACTCCCCAATAATAATCCGCCACCGCCCCTCAACGGCGGTCATCCAATGGATTATCGCAGCGGCTACCAACACGGCCCCCCTCCTCCCCCCCCTCATCCCTACTACGATCCGTATTACGACATGCGATACGATCCCTACGGTCCTCCTCCTCCTCCCCCTCACGCCGGTCCGCCTCCCCAACATTCTCATCCCCACGGCAACAACAATCAGCGGTACTCCCCCGAATACCGCAATCATCGATACGCCTACCCCCCGCCGCCGCGAGTCTCGCCGCGATCCATGTATCGACACTTCCCGCCGGGAATGATGCCTCCCAATCCCAACGCAATGAGAGGACCGCCGCCTCCGAACGGTACTGTAAGTACCGTGTATCAACAACAACGGAATAATCGAAGGCCGAGTCCGATTCAGACCAAAGACGAGGCCAGTCCCGTCAATAGCAGTCGGTGGAACGCTGCGGATACCGACAATGCCGTCGCCGGATCGGAGGGGAGAAAAAGGGAGAGGGAGGACGGAAAAGAATTGAATTCGCCGGTGATGAAACCGAGTGCGTCGGAGGATAAAGAGAATGACGAGAATCACGTCAAGAGTCGTACGCCGAGGAGTATGGAGCATGCCGTGGACAATATCATTGCTGCCGGTGAGTACAGTTTTGAATATATGGTAACATGTTGTTGTAGTGCACTTGAACTTTGATCTATTGAAAAGAGAGGTAGTCCTCTTGATGATTGAATTGTACTGCAATGCATTCAAACTGGACCTTTACCAACACATTCACATCATTATTGTCCATCGAAACAACAGCCGAACAGATTGAAAAGAGAGACTCTCCTCAAAACTGCCCGGAGAAAAATACTGCCACCACCAATGACGCCTCCGAAAAACCACCCAGCACCACTCAAGTCAAGGAAGAAAATGCCATCAACAAGGAATCGCCCGATGCATCGGTATCCCACGCTTCCTCTCCTCCTCCGCCCTCCTTCCATCGATACTCCACCTCGCCCGTCATGAATCATCCGGGAGGTCACACCATGAGCCATCCCAACATGGGTCCGCCGCCGCCGCATCATCATCCCCACGGTCCGCCTCCTCCCCACGGTCCTCCTCCGCCCTATTACGATTCCTACTATGATTACCGCTACGATTATTACGACAATTACTACGGTCCTCCTCCGCCTCACGGCCCTCCTCCTCCCGGATACGGCGATCCCTACGACAATCGTCGTCCCCCACATCACGCACCCTACGCAACCCACCCCTCCTGGGACTACGACTACGGCCTCGAACTATCCTCCCCCGAAACCGATCATTCTCACATGAATCCCCCGCCCAACAAGAAACGACGACGCGACAAGAGAATGTATCACACCTATTCCAATGCCACGAAGCATAAAGTTTCCAATGCCAGATCCGCCTTGAACCCGGCGGAGGAAGAGGCCGAGAGCAGGAGGGTCAAACGATTGGCCGAGGAGGTGGATAATGATAAGGAGTTGTACAGGGCCGTTTTGCTTCATATGGCTTTGGAGAAGGAGATGAGTACCGCCAATAACAACGGCAATGTTAATAGTAACAATACGAATCCCAGGTCGAAACCGTCGTTCGATGTGGATGAGGCATTGGAAGGATTCGCGGAACCGAGCGGAGGGGGAAGCATGGCCGGCAGTCCCAACAGTATGGATTTACCCTCTCCTCACGGGTTCGGAGTGGCGACTGCCGAGGAGAATCGGGGTGTGATTGGCGAGGGGTTTTATTGGAAGGACTTTCCGTTGTTGGAGAATGTTTTGAGGAAGTGTATGGATGAATATTACGAAATGAGGTGAGAGCGATGCCTGGTACTTTGCCTTTAGGTGTACCTTGATTAAAAGTATGTACTGACTGAAAACTTTGTCTGCACAACAATGACAGTGAAAACTGCCCTCAATCGAAACAACAACAGCAATTCAATAACCGTCTAGTCTCCAAGGTATACCACACCGCCATTGCCTACGGTTACACCTTCGACCCGATCGCCTTCACCGGCGGATCCACCCCGCTCACAGAACGCAAAAAGTCCAAACAGAAGGATCCCAACCACGACTACGAACCTTTACCACCCGGATTCAACTACAAGAAACTCCGCGATCGCATCCGCTGCTATTACAAGACGCACGTTCAGAATTCCAAGAAACGACTGACCACCATGCTCAAGAATCCAACGAAACCCAAGAATCGCGAGATATTACTACGAGTAGTGGCCGAGGTCAAGTCGGAGGGGTACGTCGGTCCCCTATCCAATTGGGACGGACCCAAAACAAAGAAATCCAAGGGCAAAGTGGCTGCATCCGTGACCTTTTCATCCGACGATGACTTTGGTTTGGGTTCCTTTAGCGCCGATTCCACGAGTCCCTCGGAGGCGCAGAGGGTGTTGGTGGAATCGGCACCAAATGCGGGAGCGAGTCCGTTTCGGAGGATGGAACACGCTCAGATACTGTCGAGTATGAGAGATCAGGTTTCGATTTGAATGAAAGAGATGGTTTTATTGTACGTCGCTTTGGAAGTGGCTGAATGGAATAATCTCTTGGAGTGTATTATTTGGTATTGCATACTTGATGTTATTTGGTGGACATGGACTTGGATATACTATTACTCCATGTTTGTAATTCATTTTAAGAAGAATCTTTGAGAAGATACAAGAAGATATGATACTTAATCCATTGTATTACTGTAATATGAATCGTCACAAGAATGCTTTGTTTTCTGGTGATTCTGCAAGATTCTGCTGTTAGAATTGATATTATTGATGGATTGTGGGACAAATAATTTAGCCCGAGATTGAGTACCATAGCCGTACTACCATAGGTACCACTTTGGTCTTGCTTCGGATGTATTTCGTGAGAACATGGTGAGAACGTGTTCTTGTTCTGTGCACTGTTCAGTTGTACAACATACGAATACATTCTGTTTAAAGTCTTGCGATAATGCTGAAAAAAGTGTCCAGAAATCTGGAATTGGCTTTCTTCTTCTTGCAATGACGGAATACACAGAAAGCAGAATTAGAAACTATAGAGATCTTCTATGCGGTACTTTGGTTGTGTGATTAACCATCACCATAATAGTCCCAATGGGTTAGGGACGAGCCAGCAAACTGATCTGATCCCACATCGTCCAGTTGGAGGTATGGTAGGCAGTTCTAACAATTGCGAAGGAAAAGACAAAAAGCAATGTCCCCCCAACGAGAACTCGACAAAAGGCAGAGACTTTCGGGCTTTGCTCCAATCATAACATTATCTTGGGCAACGAAAGAGAGAGCTCCATCTTTTATATCTAATCGCATTTCTTCATTAGTATTGGTATCTGAAAGTATGAAGAATGACAATCGTTCCATTCCTAACAAGAAAGCCAAACGTCCGTTGACTCCATACAATCTATTCTTCCGTTTCAAACGCATCAAGATCATTCAAGCGAGCTCATCCGGTATCAATGATAGGTCATCTATTCTCCAGCTGGTAAAGGCTAAACCTGGACTAGAGGACACACCCGCTGTTGAATTAGAACGAATGCATCCAAGTGAAATGCATGCTATAAGCCGAGGCATTGTCCGTCAAGAGTTGCAAGACAAGTTGTTACCCTTCGATGGCAAGAGAGCTCATCGCAAGATCCCCGGAACGATGGGGTTTGCTGAAATGAGTAGATTGATGTGTGACGAATGGAAACTGGTTGACCAGTCTACGAAAAGTATTTTTGAGGAATTGGCTGAAGACGGGAAGAGACTACACAAAGAACGCTCACTGGAGTCGAGCAGCAGAGTTGTAACCCATGTAACTGTTCGCGGTGATGACTTTCCATCCCTTAATCTCATTGACCGCAAGACACAGAATGCCGCCTCTATGCCATCTCGGAATGTCTTCGATAGTTTCTCAATGTCATCTCAATGTATTCGTCCTAGAATTCGAGATGTTTCAGCCGACAGCATTCAATGCTTCTCAAGTGCTAATGTCATTAAAGAATCAAGTCCTCACTTTGAAGATGATGCTTATGCGGCTACTCTCTCGCCCAAGTGCACTCCATTGACGAACGAAATGGTTAACACTGTTACACCAAAATCAAAAAGTAAACCCAAGGCTCATGTACCAGATCCAAATTTTGATTTCAACCTAGACAACTTCAACGATGCTGAAGAGTTTTGTAGCTACATTTGCACAAGCGAAGCAGAGGTAAACGAATCCGATGATGATGACAATGACGACGAGTTTTGCAGATACATTGATACGCATATTCATCTAGTTGACAACGAGCACATGAGTGTGTTTGACGTCTAGAGATGACATCTCGGGCGTATTTGTTATTGAAGAGTTGGCAGATATTTTCATTTAAATTGAAGTTTTAATTATATAAGAAAGATAATACGATTTTCAAGAACCAAATTCAATATGAAAATGACTTGTGCTCAACCGCAAATAATGTAGATCGTAAAGTAGGACAATGTAACATTCGAATTTGCACAATGGCATGACGGTGCAATGTAAATGTAACTCGCAGACCATACAACACAACCCCACCAATACTTGCCACAGAGCAAATTGACAGAATATACTATACTACTAACAGTGGATGATAGAAACGTACTCGTGGAGGATAGGAAAATGGTGTATGGTGAAGTAGCTCTAGATGGCTACCAAACCATCAACATTTGAGTCAGAGAGGGAAACACAATTCATAATGATGATGAATACACATTTTTGAATATATGTATGCAATATTCATATACATTTCCTGGAAACAATCATAAACTTGGGTATATGCTTGTTATCACCCAGCAACAAACAAAACAGAGAGGAATACAATACATCAAAAGAAACAACAAATGTAATCCACGGCAATCTATATAGTTAGATAATATGATGGAAAGTTTGACCTAGCAGTTTGAATTTTGCTACAACGAAAACAGATCACCCTTGTTGGTAGCATGTTAAGGTCAAGCAGCGCATAATTGCAGCATGTTGAAGTGGGTATGTAGATATGGCAATGCATGTTATGAGATGTTATGACAGCATAATTTGGTAAGTGCTTTAATTAATTTACCAATTGGCAACTAACAAGCATCAATACAGATCACTCAATTTGACACATAATTACAGAATGATGATACCAATACAATGCTTGTACCTTGTGACTGTAGATAGCAGACTTAAAAAAAATGTTTCAACTTTGCAACAACTTAAGTTGCAACTTTCCAACTTTGTATCCTAACCGAATCAACAACTTTAACTTCTACTTTAATTAACTTTGTACCATTTGGTTGTGAGCAACTTTAACTCCAACTTTAACTTTCCCGCCTACTTCTGACGTCAACTTCTACTTCAACTTTAACTTACCGCCTTACCAAAACCTCCAACTCTCGCACACAATCGCTGGCTCTCAACTTCTATTGCTCGGTGAACATGCTGACGATGATGGCCGAATAACCTTATTCGTCACAACCAAAATACAACACACCCTCTCACGTGGTTGGCCGTGGCCGTGGGTGACAATATGTGTTGCTACTGGTTAGATCGCCCGATCCTCTTGATATGAATGAAGCAACTTTAACTTTGACTTCAACTTTGCAGAGAAACAGATGAAGCGACTTTAACTTCGACTTTAACTTAGCAGGGATGTAAAACAAGCAACTTTAACTGCAACTTTAACTTTTGGGGGGGTTGAAAATCAGCAACTTTGACTGCAACTTTGACATAAGTTGATAAAGGGCGTAATTGGCGAACTTTAACTTAAAGTTAAAGTTGCATCTTTTTTATAAGTCTGGTAGATAGCACTTAAATTAGGATATCGGTACTCCCAAGACTGAATTCAGTCCCAACTTGCACCATGGTCATTCATACCAAGAAATAGTGCTATGCAAAAATAAACTTTATCAGTAAACTGTTATTATACTATGTGATTACAACTCCTGACTCCTAATCCAGTTCAAAGCGAATTCTTTTTGACATACAGTTATGCATATAGAACTAACAACAAAGTAACAACACGAGAAAGCAAAAAAAAAACGGAGGTAGAGACAAGTTGAAACAGTGCGAAAATGCTACAAACCGTTCAGGTCCGCAAATCAAAAATCAAAATACAATAAAACAACACTGGGAGTTTAATGTTCGTGAGTCAATTTAAAACAGTCAGATACGACATATGCCAATGCCTACAAGTTTGGTGACGTGCTGATTTGATTGCGAGATGCAACAAAAACTATGGAGCCCGAGGATTTTGATGTGGGACTTTGTGGATGGTTGGGAGCAGCAGAGCTGTAGCCGGGACGTGTCAGTGGTTCGAATTACAATAAAAGAGAGTTACCAGGATCATCATTATATATTTGCCCAAAGCGACTTGGTGGAGCTGGAAGCGGGCAGTATGTGGTGTGCTTGGAAAGGTTAACATGTTATTCAGCCAGATTTGGCTTTCCTTCCACATGTTCTATGACTCCCACTTCAACCAACAATGCATGGGAGGCATCGTAATCATTATCTTTTCAAGCAAACGCCAGGTTCAATCCACTATTATTAATGAATAAAGCCAAAGCAATATAAATAAATAATGAATAACGCCATAAGAATATTGAATAAAGTCAAAGAAATAAAAAAAAAACAAAGCCAACGCAATATTCAAATTTTGAACAATACATACCTCACATTAAAACACGAGACATATCATGTGCACATACCCTCAACTGGCTTTCTAAACTCAAATATACATTGTATAATGATCCTGCACGCAGCCAATACTGCTAATAAGGTCAAACCAACAAAAATCTTACCATTTGGCTGCATCATATAAACCCAAGGGACGGACATAGGTAAGAACAATGCAAAACAGTAGCTTACAGAGGTCTGGAGGTTCTTAGAAGGGGGGTCTGATTTTATTTTGGACATTTTCACCTACATATTTTACTTATAATGTACGTGTGACATCATAATTGTGTCCTCATGACGTCATACATGTGTCCGAATGACGAAGACTTGTTACTGTCCGGTAATGGTAGCCTTGTGCCATATCACGCAGGAAATTTTTCCGCTCTAAGGCGTTTTTAGAAGTTTTTCTATAGAGGTCTAGAGGTTATTGAAGGCCCATTACACTTTTGCTGATAGAGGTTGAGAGGTTAAAATTGTCCGTTCAAAAACTCTAAGATACGGTCTGAAATTTTTTTATGCCCGTCCCTTGGGCAAACCTCAAATTTGACGAGGAACTGACCCCACACTAAAAAGATCTATTTTTACTCCATACTCAATAGTTAACATCTCTTTACTTTTGGTAGTATGGAATTGAAGAGGGAGCCTCCATAGCACCTCTCCTTCTTGAGATATTGTGGCCTCATTGTTGCCAATTTTTCAATTGGCTCAATATTTTAAATTTCCAATTAATTTACTACATAGTAAATTGCATGCTAATACAATTTCTTTGTAATGTGGTTGTATTAGCCTAAACTAGACATGCAAATAGTATGATGTAGAAAGCTTTCGAAGAGGAGATAATAGAAATGCAGTGGTAACTTTAGCTTTAGATGACTGACAACAATTGTTCATAGAGCTAGAGTAATTATCAGTAAGATCACAAGATAAAGATAAAGAGTCAATATTTAATGAGTTGAATTCTTATCACATTATCCGTATACAATTTGTTGAGTGATCATCTTTGTGTGTTGTAGCATTATGACACACAGCATTGTCTGATACACTGATTTGATACTTACGTTACGGTACTTGCTGCAATTCATTTTCTATTTGATAGACGCCAGTAGCTTGTTGGGTGATATGAAAATCCCCCCTTTGCGGCTCTCATCACCAGGCTACTGTTTTCACTTGGATGATTGTTGATTGTCACCTTTCTCTCTTCTCATAGCAACTTCTAGCCCATTGCAGTCTAGTATTTATTGATCTTTGGATAGCTTGTCTCGGGTGCCATGATTGTTCACATTAAACGGTATCAATGTACTTGTGCTCTCGGAGATTTATTCCTTAAGTTACACCGCAACCTTTGATATTGTTGCCGCCGTCAGCATCCACATCCATCCTCATCAGTCTACAGTCGGTATCCATCATCTGCCATTGCATTCTAATGACAATACTTCCTCCGGTTCAGCAGCTGTTTCCGTTTCCGGCATCTGGCATTAATATTATTAGACACTGCACCTGAAATGATGTGATTGTGTCGTTATACCACAGTCTATCTGATTGACCAACACCTCTCGGTTGTTGATGAGGTCAAAGAGATTCGTTTGTCTTGCTGTTTTGTTGGTCGTCCAACAGCAAATGGTGTCAGTTGTGATGATGCCACGTGGAAGTAGCTTGTGACGTGGACCTCATTTAGGATAGGACGTCATCATTGCTGTTTGCCCATGCTCTCTCTTAATTTTACTCATAAAAATAAAATCAATTGCATTGTCATTCACCCTTATGCTGAGGCTGAGGGGAGAGCTCTAAGACAAGCATCTCCTCCTCAATTCCTCTGCCATCTAACGAGCCTATAGTCACTCAATCTCGATGGCAGCGCCCACTTTGATGCCGATTCCTCCCGGTCTGCAGAAATCTGGATTTCGTTCCGACATGATCCATCCCTTCCGTGATCAGGGGACCCAAATCAATATATGCGGAGTCCTGCATGTTCGAAACTCTGAGAAAACCCTCAAAATGCAGCATCTTTGGCTTGAAGACTGCCATCTTTGGTCCTGGTGGTGGCAAAATTCCAGTCCGAAGGATACGGTCAATTTCACTTCACTGAATATTCATCAGCTATACGCTAGAATGAACACCAAGGCCCCGCGAGAGCAACACTACTTGGCGCTATCGTTGCCTCAGACTTCAACACCGTTGCCGTCAATGAAGCCAATAACATCATCGCAAACACTGACAACACAGCTGCCAATCGTGCATATCGAGAGCATCTAGATCTAGAATGTGAACGTGCCTAGAACGAACAAGAAATAAATCGCCTCCGTCAAGAATTGGAGTCTGAATAATCAAGGAGCCAATCCTGCTGGCGCACAACCTGCTGATTTCATGACGTTTATGCAACAAAATCAAAATTTCATGCAACAACAGCAGCAAGTTCTACTCAATGTCATCACGCAGCTCCATCAGTCCAACCAAAACACCACCGCCGCAGCACCTGTTCCAGCCGTGGCTCCACCCACCAAACCTGCTGTTGAGTTTCTGTCATGGGATGGTAAACCTCATACCAAAGCCAGCTTTCTCTTCCAAATAGAGACTACAAAGAAAGATCTGACTTCTAGGCAGAGGCAGACTGGACCCAAACTACGCCTGGACTAGAGCCACACAGCAATTACCTGGCATCTTTGATAGATAGTCAAACAAGTTCCGGCTAAAGACCGTGCAACATTCACTAATGATGCTTCTGTGACTTCAGACGGGTTTGCGATGCTTCATTGCTTAGTGGCACATAATCTTAAGGGAAATACTCCCGAGCACCAAATCATGGCCGTCTCCGACTTAGCCTCCCTCGAATTCAAATCCGATGATACTACCGCCACATACATGGCCCGCCTCCGAGGTATTCAGTTCATACTAACGAAAGTTACTATTGACCAGTTACTGACCCTCTTCAAGCTTAGCAAGATGGATACTGCTCTCTACCCTGGCATAATAAGTCTGTTTAACCAAGGAGACAATGTATTGCTTAGTGAATCATTGCCTCAACTGGAAACTCGGATGGAACGTGAGGATCGTCTTTGGACCTTGATGGACGAGACCCCAGATTCTTCCCGTCGTTCCAGACCTCCTCCCAAACCAAACGTCCAACAAGATCAAGACCACACTGCTCCATCATATCCGCCACAGGCGCAAATCAAATTCTGGCTTGTTTTGCCCGTTGAAAAGCTGGTACTTACTGTCGTAAAGGTAAAGGCGAGTGCTATGCTGCTTTATCCGCTGGCTTTCTCATTGAATATGCTCCCGACAAGGCTAAAGACAAGCGTGATGAAGTCCGCGACATATACAAGAATCCTCGTGGTCGTCCACAATCTTGTCATTCAAAAGAGTTAGGTTTTTAACTAGCACCGCTATGGCAACAGCCAACTAGGGCAAGTATGGTGAAATCAAACTCTTTCACATGGTAACATATTATTTCTGACGACTTACTATACGTCTCTGTAGGTCTTGTAATGAATCACATGCGCCGTGGGTTGGTAGCGAGGATTCATTTGAAGTATGAATGGCTGGTGTGACAAAAATTGTTATTACCTCTATCTAGTACCTCTATCTAGTACCTCTATCTAGTACCTCTATCTAGTACCTCTATCTAGCGGCTCGCAGGTCTCATTGCCCGATAGGAAACATAAATGTATTATTTCTCAAGAATTGTGGGGCAATGACTCCCCACGGTCATTATCCTCTACATAGAACATGATAGAACAATCTTAAGATGGGGTAAAGTGCTCCATCGTGCGTATAATGCTTCAATTAGCAATACATCTGGTTCTTTTTTACAATTAATGAATCCATTGTTGTGCAAACACTAACAATCAATTGTTAGAAGCTGTGCAGCACAAAAAAACAATCTCAAACATTTCTACTCTCTGCTCGAAAGTATATTTGCCTACACGCAAACAATAATAAATACAAACAACAATCAGCCGTGACCATATCATACGATCACCACAGAGTATTAACGTACTAAATGAGTAAGCTGTATTTTATGTTGTCACCACCTTGTACCTCGTTATATCTGTGCAATTTGCTGCTGCTAATCTGTTCAAAGTATTAGCAAATTATAACATAATCGAATAATGTTGCAATATATTCTTAACGTAAAATGATTAGATTTAGTATTACTACACAGTACCAACAGTAATCATACATTAAGTATTTGCGTCCTTGCTAAAAAATTATAAGACTAAATCGAATTCATAAAATAGATATTCATATTCATTTATGTCCCAACATGATAGTATATTGTAGAATCGTAGCATATGTGATATTATTGCTGTATGATTTTTTGATTGATCGTAATCAGCAAAATAAACCAACGTACCTGCATATTTTGTATTAATTAGTACAATAGACATCAAAAGAATAATGAGTATAAATGGCAAATTAATGGATAATGCAGACATTCCATACACTAAGTTCTACAGAAATACATCAGTCAAATTTGGCATACAAATTCACAAGGCTTAATTGAATTATTGAAATAATGGGCATCAAGAGATACCCTCTACTGATTTGCTATCATTCCCATCAATTTTGTCATCATAACCTTCAATTCACTGAGTTCATCTTGTACTGAATCCACCTTGCTCTCAACGGCATCCACCTTGCTCTCAACGGCATCCACCTTGCTCTTGACAGCATCCTGTACTGCATCTACCTTACTCTCTACGGCATCCACCTTGCTCTCAACAGCATTCACCTGGATCACATTTTCTTGCACATAACTTGATAAAGCATCCATCTTGGCCTTGATTATATTCAGGCCACCATCGGTTGTAACATTTACATTACCTACACCTTCTAGCAATAGATTGTCTTGCAAAGCAGGAGGAAGAGTAGTTTGAATCAGATCAATCCTTTCCATGATGCTGAGTTGTCCCTCCGGCCAGTAAAGCTGCATGGGGATATGTGCTTGATTCTCTTGTAGAGGGCCAATCACACTCTCGCAAGAGCCACCCGATGCTTTATATATGATACACAAATTGTCGTATAGCCACTCACTAAGAGCATTGTGTTGCTCTGTAACATAGTTTGAAGAATCTACGAGAACACCAGTTTGGATTATTTATTTGAGGTCAAGAGATCAAATTTATGAAAAGCATCAGATTTGTATTGCATTCCAGTTTCAAGTTTCTACTCACCAACTATATCTTGTCCAAGAGCATTTTGAGCATCCACTATCCCCTGACCAAGTGCATTCTGAGAGTCAACTATCCCTCGACCAATATCGTTTTGTGCATCTACAATAGCTAGACCCAATGCATTTTGGGCATCGGCAATCTAATAATGGACGGGATGAAATTTAACAAAAAAATCAATAACGAGGGTGTAGGGTGTAGATAACTAAACTTGTATCACTTACATCCTGGCCAACGTGGTTTGCAATATCTTTGTGTCGTTCTTGAAGCTGTCTCTTCATTTCAGTGTGCTGATCTTTCATGTTCAAGCGAATGGCGTCTAGGGCCTTTTCGTTCCATTTTGTGAAACCTCTAATGTTATGATAGTTTGCTCTGCTGTAGTATTGTCCATATATTGCTGTGTTTGGACCTAATATGCCACATCAGGAAGCATTTGGTTAGACTAAAATTTAACTTTTTTTAGGGAAACATGGGAGGCTAGACAGCATGAGTGCTCACCTAGGGTTGCTATTTCCCAATCACGATCAACAACTTCATAAGCAATTGTTGCAGCAACAAGTATTGCGTATGCAATACCATTTATGGTTATTGACGTAATTTTGCAGACGTAGTAGAGTGGATTTGGAAAGCATGCTAGGCCAAGTGATGCACCAATACAAGGGTTATCAGGAATGGAGTCACATATGTTATCATCCATGTCACCAGTATAATCATAAATATGCTCAGCTGCCACTAGAACATGCCCCAAATTTAACCACATTTCTTGCATAGCTAAAAGTGATTCTTGATCAGATGCTTCAGCGCTATCCAAGGTTTCTATTGCTAATAGTTACAAATTCATGTTCCTGTTAGGAAATCAGACCTTACATCATTTTCGCAATTAAAATCGATTATCTTACCTGCCAGATCTCCTAGTCCTTGTTCCGGTGTGTACTTATCTGGCCAGTCTGTCTCTGTTAATTCGCCTAAATCATCACCACTTTCAAAAATAGAATAGTTATATGGTGTACGCCATAAAAGAAATCGGTCCATTGTAAGACATGCTTAACTCACTTGGAAAACTCCTCATAATCAATGGTTACATATTCTTCTCCTTCGTATTCTACTGCCTCGTACTCTACTGGTGTGTATTCCACCATTTCAAATTTTGGAGGTGGCTTGACAAAGATGAAATCGCAGGCCAAGTATTATTTAGCATATCTGGCCAATAGTTGCTAAGTGGTGCTAAGAGATAAAATTTTACTTACAGACAAAGCCTCCATATCATTTCCACTTATATGATCGACACCAGTAAAAAAAGGGTCACATTGGTGTTGATGAAAGTTGTCACGAACTTCCACATCAAAAGGATGATCTTTTTCAAAGCCCAAACCTTCTCGCACTTTTCCACACTTGTCTTCATCTCTAGCATCATTGACGACAAGCTCTTTGGCAAAGTCATCAAAGGATGAACTGAACGTAGGATTAATTTCGTAGCATTTTGTGTTCAATGCCGTGTCCTCTTGAATAAATTCCGCAACAGAATGGCCTTTGTAATCAGGGTCAACAAATGTTACTTTCCAGTCTTTCTTCCAACCAGAGGTTGCACTGTTTGAATCCAAGAGCCGGGTGTTCATTCGTATCCAGTTCTCATTTGAACTTGGACTGGTGGTATTGCTTTTAAGAATCATTTTACTGTCATTAGGTTTCCTTGCAAGGACCATGCCAGAGTTTGAGACACTCTCAACCATCCCATGAACAAGTTTCCATTTCAGCTTCTTTTGGTTGATTTGAAAGATCTCCAGTGTAACAGAAAAATTGTCAGTTGAGCTGCCAGCTGCAAGTACAAGTCCTGGACACTGGGCACTAAAGATGGACCCATGTTGTCCCAAATAAAACTGCTGCCTTAAACTTGTGTGGTTATCAGATGTTGAACTGAGGCCCAAACCATTTGAACATGTGCCATGATCAACTGAAATTGCATGTCCATTATTTGGATTTACTAGACTAAAAGGTCCTATTAAGGGATGCACCAACTGTCACAACAACAAAAATTACACCGTTAGAATAGGCGATGTAAAAAGAACAGTTCTTGAATTTCTGGCAGATCTTGATACTTACCTGACGTTGTTTTGTCCACTTTTGGTATCGTTCGGCATGTAAGTCAGAGAGATTAACTGTAGATCCAACAGCAGGTGGTGTTGCATTGTCCCATACAGTTTCCACTTCCTGAGGCTTTTCACTATATGCCGCAGTAGGACTGTTGGTAGCATCGCTTTGTTTGGGAGGTCCTCCAAATGTGTTACCTGGATTTTCTTCCAAAAACTTTGACCTGATATCAAGCCTTGTTCCTCCGCTTGAGGCACCATGAATTGTTATAAACCTTTTTGGACAATTGACACTCTCAATAACGTCATTGTCCTTGTATAGCCATTGGTTTCTATTGTTTACATTCTGGTTGGATGACATGAGTAAGCTGTCTGAAGTTTTACAGTCGTCATTTGGAAGAGTAATTGCAAAATTGGGACATTTTAGGCTAACAATCTTTTTGTCTGCTTCACTGTAAATAAACTGTTGATTTGGACTGCCATACACTAAATCTTGCATGGTAAGAGTCATTCCATTCGTACAACTTTCTCCAGAGATTCCAATAGCCAACTGAGTGCGGGGATTCTGCAAAGCAAAGTAAATGCTGTTCATGCTGACATCCTTCTGCTTGCTGGATGAAATAACAAGGTTTGGGCATGCAACATTTGAAATTTCATCAGTATCTTGATTGAATGCCCAACGTTGGAGGTCAGTTGGTGCGATACCTTGAAGTAATTCAAATTCAGACCAATCCAACTCAATCTTGTCAAGATTTGACGCATCTCCTATTCTATATGTTCCCAAAGGAATGTCCTCACTATCAAGCAATGAAACTGTTGCAGATGATAGCCTATCCTTGCAACATTGGCGGTTTATAATTACAATATTAGAAACAAGAATATCTGATTCCAAGTTCACCATCCACCATGCTCCTTCAAATGAGAGAGAAATGGAAAGTCAGAGTTAGCTCCTTTGTGATGAAATAATATAGCAATATAGTATCTACTTGCCATGTTCACCACTTGATGAGGTGTGAGAAAAGGTACTGGGATCGCCATCAACAGCATTGGACGCTGGGTAACTACCAGATGTATGGTCACTTGACTGCTCTGCAGCCTTGCCCAGTGCTTGATTGATTCCTGATTTATCATAAACTTCCACTTCTACTATATTCAACACCATAGATGAAGATAAATCATGTTGTATCTTGACCTTGTACACTTTACTTGGAACAACATTTTCCTTCAACTGCAGACCAACTCCATCAGTACATGAAGTACCACCACTTCCCAACATATTGGTCAACAGCTTCTTTGGACACCTTACACTAACGATCCTACCGTCTTGAGTGATTTGAAATTGTTGACGTGGATTGTTGATATCAGCAACTTGTGTTTCAATCGTCAAATCATCAGTTGCATCACAATTGATGTTTGGGCGTAAACCGAGAGCCATTCCATCTGAGAATGCAGTCAGTGTAAACTTTGGTGGTGATGGCTTGGAGTAAGAAGGCATTGAATCTCTTGATGGCAACTTGCCATTTCGATAGATGCATGTACAGCCACTCAAATTGTACTCTGATTCACCACCATGTGCCATCATACTAACTTGCTTTGAGTAATCCTCTAGACTCCGGCAAAACTCATGACATCCATTTAACGTGGCTGAAAATGGAAAGTCAGCATCACCAGCAGAAGCTGTCACAACCGCGGTTTCCAATCCATTCAAACTGCCTTGACAGGTACCATCAATAGGATTCTGAAGGTCAAATCTAGAAGGGCGATTATCAATAGTTTCCTTGAGGGTCAAGCATGGAGTTCGGAACCACTTTCCACCAGCATTTTCGCATGCTTCATCGGAAATTCCCAAATGCCAAAGTCCCTTATTCTGGCATTCCATGGGAGATTTGTCTGTGTCATTGAGTTTGGGGTCAAACTGCAATGGTAGAAATGGTGATTTTGTATGCATTGTGGGTTGAGGGATTGCTTCAAGACAACAATAATAGGACACTTTCATCTACTTACATTATATCCCCAAAACTCAGAATTGACAGCATTGTCCATACAGCAATAACCAGGCATTCGCTCAGGTCCATTATCTTTGATAGAATCTGCTACTGCTTTGAGTGTACCCAGGGAAAGCTGTGACCCCAATAAAAAGGACATGCTCTCATCGCAGACACGCATAGCTTCTTTAGCTAGATAGCGGTCTTCAATTGAGGTTGTTGTAGTGCCAGGGAATCCAGGAAGAAGCCCTAATTCATAGCCTGAATCAACAAAATGAGGAATCCACGTCTGATTGGCGTTCTTTTCTGATTTTTCTCCGTATCCTGCTGTTGACAGCACAACATCATTTGATTTGACAGTCCATTTTTGTCCACCCTCATCATTCTTGATGTTGGCTTGGATAGTAGTTCCTGAAGAAGCTCCTGTCATGTCAATGGAAAGGCTACCTTTCTTGATCTGATTCTCTTCGTTGGAGTCATTTTTTTCACACAAATTCACTATAGAACTTCCCTTGATGATCCACTCTTGGTGTTGTTCTGAATTCTCGTTTGGTTGTAGCAATAAAATATCCGCGCTTTTTGAACAACTTGACAATGACAGGTGCAAATGTGGATGCTTCGAACTGACTATATTGAAAATTTCATTGCCTTTTTCGTCTGTCCCTGCCTTGTGATACTTGAACAACTGACTGGGTCCGCTAGAATACTTTTCGATAGTCACTTTGTAACTTATGGCACCGTCCCTAGAAAGGTTCTTTGGAGAGTTGATTTTTGTTGAATAAGTAAGGCAGATAAAATTAGAGAGAATTCATGATACAATAGCTTTGATAGTATTTACTTACAGAGGAAGATAGACTAGGGAGAGAATCTTTCTCGATGTGATGAGGAGTCTCATGAGATTGCCAATTTTGCATTGCTTCTATTGAAGGTGTGACATCGTGGCCATCTGTTTGAGTGACTTGGGCAGTGGTTTCCACAGACAATGAAGGTTTTTCGGTATCTTGCAACTCTTTCAGTTGCCTGTAATTTTCATATGCTTCAAATTCCCCAAAACTTGTTTCCGAAAGAGTATGATTAGAAGAAATTTGGTGAATGCCATGAGTCTTCTTTCTAACAGGCAAATTAGATTGATATTCTTCGTCTTGGAATTCGTCCTGAAGATGTGTGAATGAGAAATGGATGTAGTTTAATGATACAACCAACAAATGGATGGAATTGCAAATTAAATGGCACTAAAATACAGGAATGTTCTTACAATCAAGCTCTTGCTGGCAGCACTACATCCTGATGTTTGACACATATGATTGTATAAATGATATTGCAGGAAGTCCGAAATTTTGAGATCATAATTGTATATGCTAATAGGTAGTTTTGGTAATTGGCGATATCCAAGAATGTTGGCATCCGCATCCAGTAGTTGAATTGTGGCATCAGCAATTCGGTCTTTACAACGATCAAATAACCGCGGAAATTCGACTTGGGGGCAACTTCGAGGAATAATCTTCACACGTGAAACATCAGTGAAAGAGCCTAAGTCAACTTGCCACCATGGAGATGGATCTGACAAAGACAAGACTCAGAAAGTAAGAATACAAAGGTTTCACAATGAAAAAAAATCAAAAGCAAGATCTGAATCATCCAACGTAACTTACCAGTCGGTGATGTATGAGAAAAGGAACCTCCTGAGCGATCTACGGCTTTGTCTGCTCCATATTGATGGTAATTGTTGTGTGTGCTTGACTGTGTAGCTCGTTTATGTGTTGCTACTTCATTGCCGTTTTGATCCCACACATAAACTTCGGCAATGTTTAATATTTGTTCAGCCCTTCCCTGGATCTTCACCTTTCGTACTCCACGCGTTGGACTTGCTTTATCACTACAGCTTGTTCCACTAAACATGTTTTGAACTTCATTGTACGGAATTTTGCCTCTCCAATGGCACAAGTCTTGATTGAATTTGGATGCCCTGTAAAACATGGAATTCATGTTTAAAACTTTCCCGGTATTCCAACTGCCTATATTTTGATTGAATTTGGATGCACCATAAAACATGTAGCTCATATTCTGAACATTACCAGTTTTGGCTTCCCAGTTTCCAATATTTCCATTAAAATTTGAGGCACCATAAAACATGTACGCCATTTGGCTAACTCTGGAAACATTCCAACCACCAATGTTTTTATTGAATGCTTTTGCATCTTTGAACATTTCCCACATGTCTACCACATTCGAGACATCCCAGTTTTCAATGTTTCCATTAAAATTTGTTGCCTCTTTAAACATACACAACATCTGAGTGACTTTTCCGGTATTCCAATTGTTGAGGTTTTGGTTGAAAGATGTGACACCAGTAAACATCAACCCCATGTTCGTGACCTTCGAGACAGTCCAATCACCAATATTTTGATTGAACGCTTTTGCATTTACAAACATCGCATACATGTCAGTGACCTTCGAGACATCCCAATTTCCAATGTTTCCATTAAAGTTTGTGGCACCATTAAACATTTTCACCATAGTAGTGACTTTCTCTGTTTTCCACCCCGACAAGTCTTGGTTGAAAGCAGCAGCGCCTTCAAACATTTTCTCCATGCTTTCGACACGAGAGACATCCCATCCGTTGATGGGCTCATTAAAGGAAGTGCCCTTGAACAATTCAGACATGTCATTGATCCCATCAAAGCACCAGTTGTTTATCGATGATCCATAGACAGTCTTCTTGGCTGTACACTCAGTTGAATCTGAATCAATGCAATCCCTAACAGCCTCTCGTAATTCTTCTTTGGATTCAAAACACTTCGTTGCATCCTGATAAAGGAAGAAGTCATGTATCACATGTAGACAATTAGAGAATGATGCGGCTGATTTTTCACACAAAACAAAGTCAAACTCACTGCTGGTCCAACACTGATAGCCATGCCATCATTAACAAATGAAATTTCAATATCTTCATATAAGGAAAGGTCTTCAAATTCATTGTCATTGATTTGGGTAATAACCAACCCTTCATACAGAGGTTCTCGCTTGCAAGCTAGATTCATAAGGCCGTTTTGATAGAACCTCCATTTTTGCGATTCATCATTCTGATTCGAAATTTTGAGACTGAGTTTATTTCCGTCTACGCAGTAATCATTGATGGGAGTGGGATCAATGGTACAACTCGAGTCACAAACAATTTTGGTATTGCAAATACTGTTGGCAGGCTTGGAAATTCCATCAACTGTCACTAAACCAATGTTCTCGTTGTTCTTTTTGCACATCCAACTTGTCCTTTGAACAGCAACACTCAAAACTTGACCAGGACATTCAATACTCTCTAACTGCTCATTTTCTGTTATTCTGAACTGTTGAGAAGGAAGGGTAGTGTGCAGGGTCTTTTTCAAGGCAGAACTACAAGACTCTTCAGGCTTCACAATGTAGTCATCTCTCTGCCAATCCCCTCCAAATGCAAGTGCACCTGGGTGTCTGCGTCCACAGTAACCTTCACAACTAGCATGGCTCGAGACATGAATTTCGCCAGTATATACGGTTCTGCCTAAACGACACTGCTTGAGCAAAAGATTTTCTCCTGATGTAAATGATCCAAAATAATTTCGCCAGTCACTGATATCGAACTTGAAATATTTGCCCCTCGGATTACTGGAGAGCTGCCAATCTCCATTAGCATGAACACCAGCACCAGCACAGTTAGTCACACTCAAAGCCATGTTAGTGTTAGGATCAACCAAGGAGAACTTTCGATTAGTCAAAGTGGCAGAAGAACCACCCCGAAAGGCCTCTTGTTCAAAGGAACGATTGATAACACCAGTTGATGAATCTTGTGGGAAGTTATATGCCAGTGGGAACTGAATCTGTTCAAATATGTCAAATGGCTTAAAACTGAGTGTAGCTACACTTGTTTGCACACGGGAAGTCACTGCTACTCCATAGTAAAAGATGCCAGAACCAAAATGAATTGTCTTTGATGATCCCAATGTAGACCAGGGACTACTACTTGAATCGCTCTTATAGTAAGCTTGGAATATATTTCCTGTCTTGGTGATCTTTAACCACACGTTTCTGCTTGCTGCATCAACTTGTACATTTGTCCCTCCAGCACCGCGCCATTGATTATACAATCCATTTAAATCTTGACCATTTCCTAAAACAAAGAGACTGAAATGGTTGGAATTTGCGTTCAACGAATCTCGTAGCATAAGTCCCCCTTTGGCCCATGAATGCGGCTCGTTTCCTGTGAAGTCCTCCACAAATATTTCCACCGATGCATCTCCGCTTGTTGATCCATACAGATAGTGAAAAGAATCACTGTCGCCTCCTATATCTGCAATATTATGAATATGTCCGATTTGACATAGGAAACATTAAAACAAAATACAACACACATGGACAGCTTCAACTTCTAAAATATAACTCACTGCTTCCAGCACCAGAGACCTCAATGATGTTGTCACTAGACACGGCACTTGAGCTGCCTATAGTGCCAACAGTCCCAATGTCAACATCCCTTAAACTGGAAAAGCTTACACTCTTAGCAACGGGATTTGCTGAGTCGCGGAGCATTGGGTTTGGATGGGGGAATTCTGCTGTATCCCTTAGATTATAAAGACGATCAAATCCAGCTACAAACTCTGAGCATGCAGTATAGCTAAGTGGATTGGAAGCTGCTCACATCAAAGAGTGTGTTAATGAAAAGATTGAAAACTGATTTTTACAAGACAAAACAATGTATCCCAAACTCACGCTCATATTCTTCGTCAACGAAGCCATCAAATTCATCTCCAATTACTGCCAAATCATAAATAAATCATAAATAGCTAAATGAGTGTATATGAGCAGGCAAAATTGATTTGTTCAAAAAGTATACGCACCTTCGAAATTCAATTTAACTCTAGTATTGACGGCTTCGCAAACTTGATCAATGGTAGCTTTCAAGTTGAAAGAGAAATCGATCAGAAAATGAAAATTGGGTCAAATTCAAGAAAGATAAATTGTTTTACCTTGAAAAGTTTGTTGATTTGCACTGGAGCAAGATTCAACGTTGGGATCACAAGCAGTATAAAAATGTCCCAATACATTGTTGCATTGTGCATTGTCATTGGAGTCACCATTTTCAACTAATTCCTTGATTTCATCCACAGTTTTTCCGATATCATTATCCAGAATGTAGAAATTCAACTTTTCAAGAATAAACCGAGATGTTTGTATATCAAGATACATATAATGGATAAGATAGATAATTCACATCTCAGATCTCACCTTTTGTGCACTAACACTAAATTTTCCGTAATTCTCAGAACCAGCAGTTGTATCGATGAAGCCTCCAGCAGTCAGGCTGAGTTAATAGAGGCAGTGGATCAGTTTTGGTTATGATTCAATGATAGATAACAAACAATCATACTTACGCTGCCATATCATAAGCATCCAACTTTTTCACGCAATCAAAAAGCTTGCGGCAATTACATGCTGCGTCTGAAATGTCACATTCAGGTTGACAAACATTCATTGCTTCTTGACGTAGCCGATGCTTATTCATGACAGTTTCGTAGTCACGAACAGAGACTAGAGTGCTGAGCTTGGGTAGAGAAATACCTCTTCTCTGTACTTTCATCTGTTTATGAATGCTCTTTAGAGATGAAGTCTTCATGAAATTGCTGAACCCCCTAGTATTGCCGGAATTGAATTCAGAATTCATTTTAAAGAATGACATAGCATCAAAATGTGCATTTTCGAAGTTGGATGAAGTCTGATGTTTATTCTTTGGGAGTGGTTGACTCTTCTGACTGCGAGAGCTGGAAAAGGGACGGGTCTTCTGTTTCAAGGAAGCATCTTCAAGTAGTGACAGGTCCATATCCTCCAATGTTTCGGCCAAACCTTTGCTCAATTCTACAATCTTGTCAAATACTTCCGGGTGAATGTGTTCCCCCAACATAGCATTGGGAATATCTTTCAGACTGATTATTCCAGAATTGCCAATAATTTCATCACCTTTGGTGAAAAACTGAGGAAGATCCTTGTCGGTGGATTCCTGTAAAAGTTGATTATCTTTAGCAGATGTGGCAACTGCATCAACATCGCCAACTATATCTTTTAGAGCCTTTCCAGCCTCTTCAATGTTGCCCTCTCTATAGTTGTGTTGAATGGATCCCATGCTGTTTGAAAGTGAAGACATGAACTTCTTCACATTTTCAATCACACCAACACTGGAGCTTTCATTGTCTTTATTACCGCGGAGTCCTTTCAATTCATTAATGCTGGTGTCAAGACTAGATCCCTACAAAGGGTAGAATATTAGCAATATCAAGCAAATAATTCATTCACATGTTAATGTAAATTCTTCATTTAGTCAACGTACCTGAATTCCAGTGCCAGATGCATGGGTAAAACCAACCAAGCTACAAAGAAGAAGCACACGAATGAGCAACTTCAAAGGACCCAGTCCAAAATTCATTTTGCACCTCCACCCTTTACTAGATTCGATAACGCAGTCAGTGCAATCCCATGCCCCACGTTTCAACCCCATCGCCGTCGTAGTCTTAAATGAAAAAGAGATGTAGGTCAACAGACATTGAATGAGAGTTAAGACTCCATTGTAACAGCAGCTAATTCATATGAAGTCAGGTGGTCTGGTCTTACAACATCCATTTCAATATCTGCTGCTGACACTTCCTCCTTGTCAGTGGACTTGGAATCTCCCAACCCACCCACACTATTACTTGCACCGCTAATGTTCTTCTTAGTCAAAGTATTTGAAAATTGGTGATATATAATGAGATGTGTGAATAGTAATTGATATTGCCAAAATGACTACACTTGTGACTTACTTCAATACTATCAGAGCTCTTGATACTTTTTACAACAGCACTGAAATGGTCATCGCGTCCCTTGATGGATCCTAGTACATAATATTCAACTGTCTTATGACCAGTGGACGAAGAGGTAGATGCTGCTTTTACAGTACCACCATCAATAACAAATCCGTCATCATTAGCACTATCTTTGAGCTCAGAATCAGCCTTGGCGACCTCTCCTTTCTCCATCATCATATCTTTGAGCATGGCATCAGAACCTTTGTCAAAACCGAATCCTACATTGCCAATAGTATCATTAAGATCAAAGACAGTCTCGGCAATCTCTGTCTTCGCATCCTTGAG
Organism: Cyclotella choctawhatcheeana; assembly: GCA_036939855.1. Lineage (NCBI taxonomy): Eukaryota > Bacillariophyta > Thalassiosirophyceae > Thalassiosirales > Thalassiosiraceae > Cyclotella > Cyclotella choctawhatcheeana. The sequence goes on from JALLPH010000739.1 coordinate 35,269, forward strand.
AGTGGAATCAACACCTTCAACAAAATCCAATCCTACATTGCCAGTATTGTCAAGCTTAGAGGGCGACTTGACAATTACCTCAGTCTCATCTTTGAGAACCTCCTTCACGGTGAGAGCAGAACCTCCAAACGCGGCGTCAAACTCGGGATTAGCAATGACGGTATCATTGTTGAGAGAACCTGAGTTCCCTCCAGACTTGGGATTCTCTTTCTTGGTGGCATTGTTAATGATGAGGCCGGAAACTTTCGACTTGCATAATCCATCACCGATATTAACCTTGTTGGAGGTCTTGTTCGTCTCAATATTTTTCTACAAGATATGGGGGAGAAAAAAGACAGGGTTGTTGTTATAACAGAGATATTATTTGTACATGTAAATCATTGTTGCAAAGAAAGAGAGACTTACTTTGTTTTTTTCAGGATTAACAGAGACAATGGACGCCACAGATGAGGCGGGGGGGAGGGTTCCAGATGAACCAAGGATAGCAATCTTTTTGATCACCTCAGAGGAGTAGTGCATAGTGGAAGATGTATGGATATTCTGGGTAGAGTGATGTCTGCAAACATGATATAAAAAAGCATAATGATTTGAGTGTTTCAATCAGAGAAAAGTCAACCAAATACAAAGAAGCAAGCAAGCCAACGTCTATATGACTTCTCAGTCCCTTCAATCACACTCATCATCTGGGGACCTCTTTGAAAGGACTGAACGGGATCAAAGGTGTATGATCTGGACACCTTCTTGTAAAGTTGCCACGTTTGAAGTGTTCATATATTTGAAAATGATTGAAGCAGATGTACTGATCAAAGATTCCAGACTGAATGCTTGTGTCTCGTTGCACACCATTGCAGTGTAGGCTTGACTGGGTGGCTTTGGTTGAGTCTGGTTGGAGGTAGCCGAAGGTTCAGGCTGAGGGTTGATTGAGGGGAGGGTGAAGGGTGGGGTGCATCATGCACAGAACGTCGCGGAAATGGGTTCTTCAATGGGGTCCCAATCGGGAATTACGCGCGGGAGATAGTATCTACACTCTTCCCTTTCCCTTTCCCACACTACTCTAGAGAGGCGGAATGAACAATGAGCTACGCGGTCATCGTTATAATAATGATCAGTACACCAATGATGATATCACTTACAACATCTCATGGAAGCCTACACTTATAAACCCCTCTCAACCTCTGCCACGCATCGATCGACTATCACATCACGAGAGGTCATCAAACATCAAACACAAACCAAACCGGAACACAAACCAACAAATCAGTATCTACCGGTAATGAATGGACACTTACCTTTTCTATCAAACATTCGAGGGGGAACGTCGACGAAGATATCACATAATTCAACACGAAAAGGAGAAGGGGGGACAATGATATTGTATGCATTGAAGGAGAGCCGACATGAACAGGGGAGAATTTGAGAGAGAAAGTTGTGATTAGATACCATGAATTGTGAATGCAACATTGCAAGAAAAGAACCGGAAAGTTTTGGTAACACTAACCTTTGATTCTGTTTATGAGTAGACGAACGCAGTGATTTAGACAAAGAGGTCAGTTGGGATGATTACATTGAAAGGTTTGAGACGCGATGTGATTAATGTAATGAATGGGGGTCGATGAAGGTAGACGTCACGGAAGAGGTGAAGATGAATTATGCATTCGGCAGTAATAGAGAAAGAAGCAAATCGATTCGTGAGATAACTATAACGATCCATAAAGCATTACGATTGCAGATGACATCAAATACATTATTGCTCTGCAACAGGTAGCAGCAAACTCTCACTCACCTTCGTTAGTCATGATAATGAAATGGGACGCGGGGTAAGGTTTCGTTCAAAACCATTGACGTAGATTTGGACGAAAGAAGGTCAAGACAACGTATAATTAGATGATGTATCATTAAACACGTGTAGGATAATAGATGGGGGTGTTTTGTTTCAGGAATGTTGTAACGATGTCGTGAAGATGTTTAACATAGATGATGTGTAATAGTACGTTTTTGAAGCCCCCCATTACATAATATCGGTGGAAGCGCAGAAGGCAGAAGTTCATTAGAAGATATTCGAAAGTCATTGGATGAATAAGCCGATGAATTGATGTTTGAATAGGATTAGAGATTAGGGTGTAAAGCAATAAATAATGTGTTAGAATTGTTTCATGATATAATAAGACTCATGGACTGCATTTTACAAAAGTACGAAGCAGAGAACCCCACCATACACCATAACACCACTCACCTTTTCTTCGTATTTACGAGAAAATACGAGGAATAGATTGAAGCCAAGGGTTCCGATGAATGTGATGGATAGAAGATATTCCAACACATTTAATCGTGGTTGATAGCCGAGTTCGGGTAGACGTGAATGGAAAATGAAATCGATGACGGGGATGCGAGAGTCGAAAGATTGACAAGGCGGCCGATTGTTTGAGCATCATGGCGAGTGGCATCGTCAGATCGATGGCCGAATTTGTTGAGGCGGCCGAATTTTTGAAGTGATGGCGAATGGCAAAGACGTATCGTATCATAGCCGAGTGCATGTGGAAGAGACGAAATGTTTATCAGTTTATTGGAGAGATATTATTAAGCAGAGCAGAGTAGTTGTGAGAGGGAATTCGTCATAATAGAGAGCAAAAATCAAAAAATCTTTTAGCATGATGAGGTAAACTTACCACTTCTATCAAATAGCCAATCGAGCTGATGACAAACCAGAGACGCCGCGTCGTGGGAAGAACAAAGAGAGCAGAATAATAGATAATGTTGCTTTGGATCTGGACACCGCAGAGTTATCGTTATGATTATGATTTTTTTGTCCAAAAGAGTGCTATCTGGCAGGTGCTAGATAGGTAGGTGCTAGCCGATGTCGGTTTTTGTTGTTGGTCATTGGTCGGGTGTGAAAACGGTCAAGTGAGGTATCCTAAGAAGAGATACAAGAATTCAAATTCACATCACACATCTTCATCTTCATCTGCCCGCTCTAGGTACTATCTCTCGTCCGATGACACAAGACAAAACGGTATCCTAAGAAGAAAACAAGAATTCAAATTAAATCACATCTTCATCTGCCCGCTCTACTGTACTATCTCGTCCCATGACATAAGGACACAACCTTTCTGTAGATACTGATTCCTGCATTTATCGCTTCTCAAGTCATATCTTCTAGGTAAATAATAATTGTTACTGCGCAAAGTGTGCCCGCATGATTGCGGTAGGCAGAGCCTAATGATTTTTTTCTGTCAGT
>JALLPH010000740.1:0-15365 GCA_036939855.1 Cyclotella choctawhatcheeana
ATTGGAATTCATTGTCTGCTAAGGTCAGTACAAGCTGACTTTTGAGTCATGGGTGGGGACAAAACGGACTTGTTATGTCTTTTATTGTCTGCTAAAGTCGGTACAATCGCATCTCTAAAAACTCTACTCTATAATAACTTGTTTGAACCTCCAAACCAGCTATATATAGTATGTCAGCTGCAACTCAATACTTACTACTTCTCATCTTGTCATTCTGTAGTCATATTCTTCTTTTCACTTGATCTTGCAATATCCTTTCTGAATAGAATAAAATTCTCTGACCCCTTCACTTTTACTGATAATAAATCTTACTAACCCATGCATGTGTGCTTCACTACTATATCAGTACCCCACCTTGACTGTGTTAAGTTCTCATTTCTCATTCTTTTGATAACGTGTTTAGTGATGATGTCTCTCTTGGACTTCATGGTATCCTCCATATATCATATATATACACAGCTGCTTCTTCTTTCCGATTGACCGAAACAACCACAGGTTTTTAATTGGCACCCATCAATTGTTACTTATATGTATCTTGATCGTGGGCTATAACTTCATCACCCCTTGGCCTTTTCCTTATTTGGATTCAAATCCAAGGTAATTGCTTCTATTCTACAGGTTCATGCCTTCTCATATTCACCATTTCCATTGTAATAATAAAGAAATTATAACCAGTGTGCAAATGTTATGAGACTAGACCTATGACCTATGCAGATGCAGGTACCTATTATGTGCTACTCTCCCTTTTTTTGTACAACCTTCGCTGTATCGTCAGTCTGTGAGCTGTGAGTGTAGTTCTCAAGTCATGTTTTACATAGTAGTTAACCCTTTCCTGCATCCCTCCACCTTTTTTTAAGAAATGGCAGAATCTGCCACCTCCGACAGCACCTACACAAACCCAACAATAGCACCACCACCGCTCCATCACCACAACCAGCGATTGTGTAATCCCCTCCTCGACACATTTGTTGACAAGCACCGCCATTGCAATGATGTCTGCCGTTGATCCAGGAGAGGAGTTCTGGGGCAATCTTGCCACGGAACATGAATATTTGGATCCAGAGGCCTGGCTCTAGAGAATGTGGAGTTTGTCAATGAAGGTGACGGCTCCTCTGCCTCCAGACCATCAAATCTCATAGTCAATGGATCCGTTGACTTAAGTTTAGTGTTGATAACAACAGAGGCACCTGATAATGACTGCCCCTATGATGTTGCTTTTGATGCGGCCGAGGTGAGTTATGCAGAAATGTGACTAATATATGGTATTTTGATCATGTTATTGACCCCACAGACCCCTGCCTGGTGTGACGTCCTTCCCAAGCCAAGATGCAGATCTTAAGTACATTACTTCCTCTGCAGGGAAAAAAGCTGTATTTATTAGCTTTGACTATGATTAGTATGCTGAAATATCTTGAGAAATGGCAACCGGAGAGGTAAATCGTTGATGGCTTGGGGTGGCTCGTCATGTGAGAAAATTCATGCAACAATAATTTACATTGCTGAGTGCTGAGTGCATGTACACAACTATTCTGCCACTCAAGAACTCAGCAACTAATCAGCAACTCAACAACTAATCGACAGTATCAGGAGAATGCTCTTTTTGAGTGGTGACTGATTTGCCAAACACAAGACGAAAGTAGAGTGAAGCTGACCTGCGTAGTATGTAAAATTAATTTGTATTACTCTAGAAGCATTACATTTAGACAAATTTAGATTATTTTATTAGACTGTTGACATTGGTACTAAATAACAGGGTTACAATAGCTATGGTAATGTTGATCATCAATCACTGAGTTTGCCAGTCATAGGAAAAATTCCGGCCAGGCCGGAATTAAAAACCAGTGAAAAACCGTGAAGTCTATACCAAGTAAGACATTTACATTCAAGTAAATGAATCGAACCATTATCCTTTATTGTTTTAAAGGTCTATCTTATTAACCGGACTGGGCAAATCGTTTCGACCGTAGTCTCCTCGGTGGTTTATAATACATTATTATTGGTGCCGTTTTGCAAGCAAAACTAACCTGGCATAACATCAGCAAGAGGGAGACTGCCCACCCTTTTGATGACCGTTCGGAGAAAAATCCGCCACAAAGTGCGAATTAAAGATAAGGTTCCATTGTTTCAGCAAATCAATATTGAATCAGATTTTTTTTGAAATGTAGAGGCAGGCTACGCCACCAAAACCAGATTGGTTAATACTAGTTCAGAGTTTACGATTACTTTGATCAAACCACACAGATTGGCCAGAATTTTGGCTGAGACGGATGATGTCAATAATGCTAATTTGCTCCTTTGCCGGCAATGCCATAACGAGGGGCAGAATTTGCAAACAAATTCAACAGCAAATAATGCTATTCTCTTGGGTCCAGTTGTCTCAGCTGTTACAGTCCAAGCTCAAATGAGTCCTTTGCTTGCATCCACAAAGTTATTCGTTCGGCCATATCATCATGAACCATCATTCGGAGGAGAACACGTTGTATGCATTGATTATGATTCTTTGAATACTGAGGTAGAAACCAAGTCCACCTCTCTACCATCAATTGAGGATTTAATCATCTCCACACCACCATATCTCTTCTTCACCGTGGGCAGTTGCAGTAATCTATTCCTATCATCTGGGTTTGAAGTTTCTAGTCAAGTCTCATTGACGGTTGTCACCAGAATGGACTCTTTATCTCTTATTTCGGGGCAAACATATTACAAAAGAACTGGAGCAGGGCCATTTGCTATTTTAGCTCGACTCTCCAGCTCCAGAGGGAGACAACACACCAAAGCAAACATTTGTATCTCTCCGCGCCTCTGTCATGGCGCCAGTACCTGGTTTCAGAGGGAGCTTAGGCATTACTAATTTATCAGTTTTGCTCTTATGGATTTGTTGTCTCGGTTTTATCTTTCTGAGCTTCTACTCCTGTGTTATTTTGTACGATCTTCACATTATGACAGAGATCATACTGCAAAGCTTGAGCTTGAGAGGGAATGTGACAGGAGTATGAAGTACTTACCTGTACTTACTCTTACGTATGTTTTAGGCATCTTTCCATTGAGTTCTCCAGCAACAGCTGGCAATGCGATCTTGTACTATCTGCTTGTTTTTGTTTTGTCCTTTTATAATCCATCTTTCATAACAATTTAATACAAGTTTCATCGTTCAATCCATCGTTTAGTTCTTAGCTGAAAGGCCCTATTATAACCTCAACACCATTATACTTCGTTTCACTCTCGTCACGTCTCAGGTACTTGTCATAATATAGGAGGATACCTACCTCACCATACCCAAACAGTGAACATCCCCGTTGGTACCCACATAACAACTTGTTCTGACCAGATATCATTATGAAACTTGGTAGTATCATCAGAATGTGTCTGAATATGAGTGTACTGTGCTTTAATGAGCAAAATTGGCTGAAAACTGACGAAGTTATGGTCATTCATGATGTATGGTAGTGCCCGCCCACCCCCCCCCTGATGCAGGAAAGACTTCTCTACAATCAAAAAAATCTTGCAGTGGCGTAATTTTCTTTGGGTAAGGCAAGGTAAGGTAGATAGAGCTTTGTGGGAACTACAACAGCCCTCTCGTTGTTGAGAACACTTTAGAAGGAGAGCCAATCACGCTTTGTCTTCTACAACAGCCCTCTCACAGTTGAGAACACTTTAGAAGGGGAGACAAGCATCACCTGTAAGTGTCCACAATCACAACACCACCGCCGGCCTTCGTGTCCACAAAAAGGCAAAACATTTACCATGAATGGGTCGTTAATAATACCCCTACTACTAGCACTGCTAACTCCAGCAGCGCCTCACGGTTTCATCTCCTCGCCTCGCTCACGAAACCTAGTAGCCTACGAAGATCTGTCATGGTCCAACCCCACCGCGTCAACGCCCTTACCGGAAGATTGTCCCACCTGTTTAAATCTAGGAGGTGTACTGGCACGGTGCGGATTAACAGCCGATCGCAACTATGATACTCCATTGAACTCAATGCGCGGTAGCATGCCACCCAATCAACAGGCAACATATACCGAAGGCCAAACGATAGATGTAGAGGTGACTTTATCGGCTCATCATCGAGGTCATTTCATTTTCAAGGGGTGTGCCGTAAGCTCCACAAGTCAAGCTCCCACACAAGAATGTTTCGACGAATATCCATTAACATTTGTACGAGATGAATTGTATGGTGCTCCAAAGGATGAGAACTTTCCACATCGGGCATACGTCGCTCCACCATTTCACTCACAAAGACAGAATAGCGAAAAGCCTACTTTTGAGAAAGCCATGCTATTCAGATATGTATTACAACTACCACCCGATTTAGTTGGTGATCTGGTGTTGATTCAATGGTATTATGTGGCAGGAAATTCTGGGTGTTCTCATGCAGGATACGACGAATACGATTGGCCAGAGTAAGTCACAACATGATGTAATATACCTTTATCGGCAAATGTCATAGTTCATAATCCACGTCTCTCACATTCACATGCACTCTCTTGCATTTCACAGGAGTTGGTATGAAGATACTAATGAGGACGGAGAGATTAGTGATTATGAACTCAAAGTTAGTGTAGGGGTTGGTCTAAATCCATGTGAAGACGTTCTTTCAGCAGATGGAAATGGTGTCCCGGTAAGTGATCTAACCTTCTCATCATTATAGTGTTTCAATATTCGAGCTAAACCATATTGCACTGTATTATTCACAGGAACAGTTCTGGTAAGAAGAGAATTCCATCCCGGTGTAATCCTCAATGCATTACAGGGGGTCTTTATGCCTGGCAATTTGATTGCATGACCGATGATATAAATATCTAATGGTTCATCTACTTCTACGGTTTTAGGAACTGCGCAGAGGTTACCATTCAACCGAAAGGCTTATTAAGCACCATGTCAGCAAGCTTGACAAACGAAACCAAAGTGATAGGACCTCCACCTATAATCAACCCTCAGCCACAACTCCAAACAAACAAAACAATAATTGCATACTTTGCGTCTTGGCAATGGTACGTGAATTAAACACAACAAAAGAGACACGCACAATAATTATCTCACCTCTTTTGTTGCCGCATTATCCTTAAGGTACGATAGACAAAAGCTTGCCGATCCGAAAGTATTTGACTTCAGAAAGTACACTAGAGTGAACTTTGCGTTTTTCCAAGTGAACGAGGCGGGTGATATGTGGGGCACAGACACATGGGCTGACCGTACGTGTTTCTTTGTTGTTTAGGATATTATAGCATGTTGTCGATGTTGCTTATCATATCCCCCCACACAGCAAACCTACTTTTTGGACCGTACAACTGGAATGGAGTTGAAGGTGTCGACATGGAATACTGTAGTTGGGACGGTCCGAGTTTGCGAAATTGTGCTTTCCACTTCTACGAACAAGGACTGATATATCTTGCAAGACAATCAGGCGCAGAAATTTGGCCAAGCATAGGCGGGTGGAGTTTGAGTGATCCATGTAAGTACTTCTGTATTATACAATATATCATTCTAGAATTGCAATTCCAATCTAAGTTTTGTACCCGGCAAAGTTCCTGTTATGGCAAAGAATCCCGTGTCCCGAGAAAAATTTGCCAACAAGTGCGTTGATTTGATAAAAGAGTATGATTTTGATGGAATAGACATTGACTGGGGTGAGTGGTGCAGTTTGTGCGCTTATACTCGTCCACCTGCTTTTCATTAACATAGTCAAATTAATGCCTTCGCGATTAGAGTATCCGGGGTATGAAGCCCATTCAGGTACGCCTGATGATACAGTGTCTTACAATCTTCTCCTCCAAAGCGTGAGAGAAAAGTTGGATGAACTTGGTGAAGAGACGGGCAAGTTTTATGGGCTGACTGCAGCCTTGCCCTGCGGCACCTCTCATATCAATAACATTGACATTGAGACAGTATCGAAGTACCTGTCGGAGTTTAATCTCATGAGTAAGTGGTTCTCTATTGTTTGTACATGGGTTACTGTTGTTGCATCTAACAGCTCTCTCTCCCTCTTTTTCTCTTGTTTCAGCTTATGATTTCTTTGGCGCTTGGTCTCCAACTACTGGGGTGAATGCTCCACTATATGATCAAGACTGGGACAGATACGAATTCATGAGTGTGCATGGGTGCGTCCAGCAATGGAAGAAGGGTGGTGCTGATCCATCAAGAATAAACATTGGTCTGGTGAGTTATCCTGTGCTCCGTTAGACTTTTGACATTGTCTTTGTATTCTAACTATTATATTATCTCATTACAAAAGCCATTCTATGGACGTGGATATTTAGATGCAAAAGGTTTAAATGAAACACATGGAGGTAAACCCGATACGAACCTCTGGTTTGTTGACGAAGGGAGCCCTCAATATTTCAATATCATGGATCGTCTTGATGAGTTGACCAGCATTCGTCACGAAAGCACCAAGACACAGTACGCCTACAGCGAGTCAGGTGGGGTCGTTTCCTATGATGGTACGTATACATCGTTTGTGCTTAGCTACTTCGTGGTGGCGTTAATATCTCCTCACTTTACTCCCCTCCATCAAATCCTAGACGAAGAAGCCATATGCGACAAGACAGAGTACTGTGTGGAGCACAACCTCAACGGATATATAATATGGGAAATATGTAAGGACTTGAACTTAGTTTATATCTAGTACTAATGAATTGTCACTAATAATTTGATCACTTGGTACAGCCGGTGATCTGATGCCTGATCTCTCCACCCCACTGATAGATACGGTCCATCATAAACTGAGTGATCCGTCTCTTGACTGCAAAACTTTAGCTTATGACAAGTCAACTTTCTCCGGATATTCTGTGCTTCCAGGAATTCCCAAGCCTGCGACTATGAGTTCTACTCAAAGTGGTGTCGCAGCTGAACCAGTGGCAATGGCTTGTCCATCTATCTTTTACTGGGGAAAGGCCCAGTATAATGGCTGTACAGCATATTTCATTTGTGTCAACGGAAGTCCTGATCCAAATTCTTTGACAATGTGCCCCGAAGGCACTTTATATGACGAGGTGAGTACGATTGATGACCAGATCCTAACTCTCTTGCTGATAATTCTAATGATGCTGCTATCACTCTAAACATTGTAAATAGACTTCGTTTCAGTGTATGGATCCATCACTTGTGAGCTGCTCCGATGAATCTTCTGTCTCAGTCACCTACTCATCATCCGCTACCGATAGTAGCGAAGTGAGCAAACTTTCATGTCCTTCGAGCTTCTTTTGGGGCAAGCTGCAGTATAATGGTTGCCAAGGATATTTTGAATGCATTAATGGCCTTCCTCAAGACGATTCTTTGACTATTTGTGAAGAAGGCACTCTTTATAACGAGATGTCGTCTCAGTGTGCAGATTCGTCAAGCGTCAGTTGCTCCCAAGAACCACACATTTTTCCTGAGCCTGAGGAGATGAAAGAGGATTACACCACACCACAATTCAGCGGCCCTGTCAAAGGACCCGATGGCACATTAGAGGACTACACCATACAACAGTTCACAAGCCCTTTCAAAGGGTCTGAAGTTGTTAATATTGACACAGAAAACAATCTGATACCAATAACAGAATCACCAACACACTATTTGACACTTTCACCTACTCCATATCCAACATCATCGGCGCCTACGAAGAGACCAGAACAAGTTCAAAATCCAGAACCAACATTACACCCCACAAATAGACCCACACGCCGACCCACAGAACGACCAGTAGAGGCACGCACAAAGAAACCATCCTCTCCGGTAGCTTCTTCATTTGCTAGTATGGCAGATTCATTCATGTTATTTTCATCGTCTTCATCATCATCTAAAGATAAAGTGACAACTGAGAAGCCGACTGCAGCTGTATATATACCACCAAAAAAAGGCCAAGAATCTCTGTCTCAGATGCTGGAGGGTCTGACTGAAAATCCGCTAACAAAATCCAATAAGAAACATGGAGGTAAGATGAAAATGAACAAAAAGAAGAAACAAAAATCCAAGGGAGAAGAGCCACTTGAACAAGATGATAGAAAAGACAAGGACAAAGACAAAAATAAGTCATCGAAGTCTAACAAGGTCAAGATGAACAAAGTGAAGAAAAAGAAACAGGATAAACCAACAAAAGTCAAGATGAACAAAGTTAAGAAGAAGAAGCAAAAGAAAGACAGGCAGAATTGAACCAAGAATAGCTCATAAAGATGACATTATCCTCATAAATAATGACAGAGTAAAAGAAAGCTGAATTCAAATACTGTTAATTTTATCTGCACCACACAGAAGAGACTTCCAGTAGGTGTATTTTTGTATTTTTATCTTTTGTATATCTGTTGGGTGTTGGGGGTCACATAAGAGTAGCCCTGTGATTATAGTGGGCAAGAAATGCTCCGTTTGTGGGCGTTGCCCCACATGTGGGGCACATGTGGGCGCCAGAAATCTGTTGTGTGACGTATAAAATGACGTGGCATGACGTGTATGACGTCATTATGTTAAGTAATGTTGATCTACATATCGCTTGCTCTGGGTGAGAATCGGTTCTGGCTTCGTTTGTGGGCACGCCCCACACGCCCACAATAATCACAGGGCTACATAAGAGTCACAGCATTATTTTTATATATCTTTTTTGTACTGTTGGGGGTCACTGAGGTCACAGCAAGTCACCCAGTCACAGGTGGTCATGTAAAGGGGGGCTGTTTCGCATAACAAAATACCCAAGACTCAGCTCGCCGGCACCGCAAAATCCTTTCTTGCTTGTTGCTTCTAATCATTCAATGGTGTGGTTGATCCCCTCAATATGGTACAAACATCGAATATTATGTTGCCATAATTTCCCAACCACTGCAGCCTATAATCATCTAATATTCACTCCAGTATGAAATCTATAGCATGTATCATTTATAGTATCTTTGTTCTTATCGAGCTTGGATCTGCATGCATTGACAAGTCCACGTACGATGATATAGACCACGAAATCGAACAAATAGCTTCTTCCATCGACAATGATGAGGAGCTTGTCCATTTCTATGGCGGCATTGTTCGACTAGCTGCACATGACTTCATGGATTACGATAGAAACAGTGATATTCCATACGGCTCGGATGGATGCATTGATTGGGATCACGAAGTTAATGCAGGCTTGCAGTCCATTTGGTGCTCTTCATGTCCACTGACCAAGCTCTACAACAAAAAATACACTTACATATCATGGGCTGATTTCTGGGTTATATCTGCAAATGCTGTTATGCGTCAACTGTCAAAGGATCAATCGTTTGATCTTGCCAACACATTTCTCTGGGGTCGAAAGGATGCAAGCGTATGTAAGGGTTCGGGCGACAGAATTCCTACTGGAACAGGTACTTGCCGAGATGTGGAAGATACAATGCTTGATGCAATGGGTCTGGAGTGGCGCGATGCTGTGGCTCTTTTAGGGGCTCATACCATCGGGAAGGGTCACGAAGCCGTGAGATTGTCTGTTCTGCTTCTTCTTCCTTGTCAATTGCATTATAACCTCACACAATTCGTATTAATGCCTCACTTTCTCTATATAGTTCTCTGGACACGATGGCTACTGGATGCCCACCGTTGCCGATTCTCTCAGATTTGACAAACAATACTACGAGGAGTTGATTCTGCGTACATGGCGTGCCCGAAACACTGGCACTAATGAAGAAGACTTCATTACATCCACAGACGAGACGCATGGCCATCCACAGATGATGCTGAAGTCTGATGTCTGTCTCCTGTACAACACCGACACGCGCTATCCCTGCTGCTCAAAGACAGATCGTTTCCGTAACGGTAGGAACCAATGTGATGTCGAAGAAGTGTTGAGTAATAGGAAATGCAGAAGATATGGCAGAAGGAACTCTCGCATGGAAGCAGTTCGTGCTGTAATTGAGTACTTGGGTGGAAACACTCGCAACGACAACCAGGGCCCATTCTATAGAGCGTTCGCTATTGCTTGGTACAAGGCAACCACTAACGGACACGATGACCTCAAGCCACTTCGTAGGATGTGCTGGTGAAGAACTGCGTAGAGCTGTGGGAAAGGGAATCGTCATACAATATGATATTATGAACATAAGCTATTATTAGGTACTAGATGATTAAAAAACCACCAACTTCAATTATTATTTGATTTGAATCTATTAGATCTTCTGTGTATCAACTTCTGCCACACGATGGCTGGCCACCTTGTACTTCCATACACTTGTCTCTTCGCCGCGATGAATGAAAGGAGATCGAAAGATATATACGACATGAAAGGTATTGATTTTGTGGATGGGTTCGATGCCGGATTAGCAGACGAAGGGCAAGATAACTCATGTTGTGTGAGAAATGAATGAAGTGAAAGTGAAACACAATTCTAACGTTTAGTCTGATAATTTCACATTCGTGTATTTATCATCATACGGTGTGTAGGTAACATACATTTAAATCAAGAACTTCCATCCTTCAACGCCTCACAAGATCGCAATCGCAATACCACACACTACCACACACCACCCAACGCAAAGAACAAACTACTACTACCTCCTGTCAAACTACTTCGTCAAACTGAACAAATCAACTATCCAGACCACGCCACCACATCAACCCAGCTCACGTTGAGATTAAATCATAAGAGAGTAAAAAATACATAATATTCATTGGATCAAGTATTTATTACACATCGCATCTCTTTAAAGGCAATATCGTTTATTTGCTGTAATGGCGAACCCAAATGACGACACTTCATATCTATCCACTTCCAACAAATCTGTCAAGTTTTGCTTCCTTGACGACCAAGACAAAGACATGGGCAATGTCGTAGGGAAGTCTGAGTTGGTGTTGAAGAGCATGGATGATGGCGACACCAACATCAATGACAAAAGTTGCAACAAAAGCTGTGACACAATCCACGAAGGCAAGATCAACAGCAACGGCACCAACATTGGCCTTGATACACAACTCACATTTTTGATAGAAATTGCGGGCATTACACTCCCACCGAATAAGTCATCTGCTCACAAATGGATGATGGACTTGGGAGATACATCCACATTGAATCCACGGGGGATGCATTGCACAGCAACATGGATAAATAAACCAAAGACTGCAGCCGATGCTCCTCGTGAAGAAACAATTCATCGCACAAAGACTATGCGAGTAGTAGGGGGTAAAGAAGTTGCCGATCCCGATCTAACAGTTTCTACTTCAGAAAGCTCAGATGATACAACCGTTTCGGCCGAAGAGGAGGGGAGGAATAGCGAACACATCTTGACCGTCGACGATTCTTCTTTATTCTTATTTGATACGACTATGAAGCAATTATTGCACGCCCAAACTCATTCTAGTGACGAAGATAATCAATCGGCTCAAGACCAGTTCCTTAAGAAAGTTAAAAGCTGCGGTGGGCTGCGATTTGATATCTTTGAAAAACCTATTGATGCCCTATCATCAATCTATCGGTCTGTGCTTGCCGAGTCCACGAGAGAAAAGGAAGACAATGCGACGGATGCTTCCTTTTCGTACAGCAGCAAAAAGCTCTTGGCCAATTACAATGCATCTTACCGATTGATTGGCAGTGTGTTCTTGACACCCGAAGAAATTGTGAGTAGATGTGACGAAGAAAGGTTTGAGTGCAATTTGTGCAGTGGATTGAGGAAGGAACAGAGAAACCAAAAGACATTGGATCGTAGATCAACCTTCGAGAATGGTGGCAAGCTTGCATTGAGGATCAGGAAAGCATCTGAGTTTGACAAAGTCTTTATACGTACCTTGCGTTATTGCGATGTTAACAATATACAGATGACAATCGACATGCTGAACAATGCTGTGCGTGAGAATGATCCTTCTAGGCCGCCCCTCGAACCTGTCACTATTACCACTGAGATTGACGAGAAGGAAGTAGGTGTGCAAGCTTCATTGAAAGCCTTAGGAGACCTTTCCCCGCAAGCTTTTGAATCGGTAAGTGATGTCAAATTTGTATGTCTTGTTCAACACTAAATCTCTCATAGTGTAAGTTCTGTTCCGCCTGGTAGGTTCGGTATTTATTCTCAGACGACACTCAACCAAGAGTTTTTGTTAAACCCTATCCTGATCCGGATAGAATGGAAGAAACTAAGTGGTTCACAGAAGAGGAGCTACACGACGAGTGCTGGAAAGATAGCACAAACTGGATAAAGGCGGGCAGCGGCAGTTTGGGCAAAGTGTATGTTGAGGTTTTGCAATGCCGTGACCTTCCAAACGTGGACACAGGACCTGGAAATAAGACTGATGCCTTCGTATCAATTGTATACGGAGATTGCCAGGTACAGACAGAAGTAATAAACGGTAAGCCCATTCAGATAGATCGCGGATACTTCTTCATGTTCCAGTTGATGCCAATGTTCTTATTTATCTTGTGTCAAACTAGATTCACTGGCTCCGATGTGGATGCCATGGACGAAGGTAAGCCCCTTAAGTCTATTGAGTTTTAGTAGATTTGATTGATAATCTAAGCAACTAGTTCACACCATCACGAAGCGTGCCTTTGTATTCAATATGGAACATCCAAGTAAGGTGTGTTGTTTTCATCCATCCACGTTATTGCTCTTTCTAAAAACTACGTATGAGTGCCATTATACCTTTTTCTTACATCATGATTCACTAAGGCTCTATATATAGGTGTAATCGACTACGATTCTGGACCTTTTGAGGTGAGTAATGCAGTTTGACCTGCTCTCATAATGGTTTATGCCCAGTGTACCGTCATCAGAAGAATTAACTGCAACAACTCCACGTCGTTACTAGCACGAATGTATTGGACGAGTTGCCGTTCAAGTAAGCAAATTTGCCCCTGGCGTCTTGTAAGTCAAACACGGTATTTTACTTGCCCCTCTCTTCATTTGAACTAACAAATGGGATAGGTACACACTGTCTTACAAGTTGTACGAGACTTCAAATCTCACAGATAGAGGCGAGCCTGCTGGTATCATAACTCTCAGGCTGCGGCTAGAGTATGACGAAAAGCGGTATTTGAAGGAAGGGCTAACTGCACCGGCAACTCGCTGGGTAAACTCACAGCAATGGAAATCTCATCGTGTCGCGAAATACTGCGTCGATGGACCACATGATGAGGAGGTGTTTGAAATGAGTGTCTTCAGATCGCATATCAACGAAATCATGACTGCAAAACGTACATTGACGTATATTATCTCTGATGCATTTCATTCAATAATTTTTTGGAAGGGTCAAGTGAAAGTAGGCAATGCGTGGCTTCCTCTTCACTCAGCGATAGTGTTTTATTTCAGCGTTTGTCTTGTCGAGAGACCTCAGCTGCTTCCTTCTTTTTTTTGCTTCGCATGCGGATGGATTATGATTGCAAACATGTTCCAGCAGGAAAATCACCCGAACCCTTGGAAAAGAGGCCATTCATTTAGCTACTATGCGAGTATCTTGATGACAGGCAAGTCACACCACACCCCGTCAATCATTGAACCTCTACAAGGATACAAAGAAGCTATCAAGTATGAAAAGATGTGGAAGGACAGGCTTGCAGAGGACGACGCCAGATGGGCCAAGGCCGCTGAGCTCGATGCTAAGGTTAAGAACATATCTGATGAATCAATTATACGCACAAAAGCGAAATCGAATGCGGTAGCCGATCCGATCAGCAGTTTAGCAGGGGCACGTCTACTCCCTTATCAGCAGCGCCTCAGTCGTTACTGCAACAAGATACGATACGTGCGAAATATTTTGAACTGGACTGAGTCTATTGAATCTTTCCGGTTGACACTTCTATGTTTTGCGTGCGGTGCAGCTGCTCTAATTATCCCTTGGGCATTCATACTAAAGTGGTCGGCTAGAATTGTCGTCTGGACGTTTCTTGGTCCCTGGATGAAAGTAGCTGACATTGCAATCCACGGGTCGACAGTAGAAGAAGAACTCCAACGATCCAAGGTGAAATCTGTGAATGAATTACACCACGCATTCAAAATCCATATTCAAGCTGCCAAGATACTTCGTGAGAATACGCTGAAGCTGAAGGGTGAGATCAACCGATGTAGATTTTTTTACTCGCATCACATCAATCTAAACACCACTCTGATCTTGATTTATTATCCCCTTGTACTTAGCTTTCCGTGTGAAGCTTTTTGGCGAGTACATAACCAAACTGCCCGACTATGAATTGTCACGACACGAAGACATCCCTTTACCAGAATCAAGTGCTGAACCATATCATGGCGATGACAATGTCGAGGCCAAGCTGTTCATTCCTGGACAGAACATTCAAGGGGCGATGATTCCGAGTACAACCGAGTACAACACTCAGTCTCAAATGACATCATCATCTGAAAGGGACTTGATACTTGATCAATACAAAGTCATGGCAGCAAATCTAGCAATAGGATCACCTGACGAATGCTTACATGATGATTTTGAACTCGTCAGTGACGAGGATCAAATAGTCTGTTTACGATCCCCCAGTTTGGTCGATAATGATTCTCTGGAATCACGACAAAGTATGATTAAAAGGCTATCATCTCGAACGATTCAGACAGCATTGGACCAAGATATGCAACAAAAAACGATTGATGTGCCCCAGCAAGGCCAGCAAAAGTCAAGGTGGATATTTTCTGCGTCAATTCAGCTATCTTTGAAGCAAGAGTCAGAAAGGGAAGGTGAAATGGTAGATGGTTTGCCTTTGTTGGATGCTGATATGCAGGAACAAAAATTAATTGAGGACCATGTTGCTAACAATGCAATTGAAGAGGAAGGCGTGGAAGTTGTGCCTTATCTTGAGTGTGAAGAAAATGAATCTAATAAAGATGATGATAATACAGACCACGTTTCAGTGTTGTACCTCAAAGGGAGCAACAAAACAATGAGAGATATCGACTAACAAAATAGTTTTTGCTGAAATATGTAAGAAAGTATAGTCTGATCACTTGAGCTTCTTGTTTTATTGAGGTTGCGGGAAATCTAGATCTCTGCTTTTTCCAGCAAGTGAGATAAACAGATTGGAACATTTTTCATTTTGTAACAAAGTGTGTAACATTAGAAGTGTTGCGATAGGAACACTCAAGTCGCGATAGGAACTTAGCATGTCTCGATAGGAACATTTGAGTGGAACACTACGCGAATAGAACATTAAAAATTAGGAGTTCACCATCAACGATGTATCATCTACAAGGGTGATACCATAAACCGCCGTCGCTGCCGTTGATTAAGAAACTTGAACTCATTCTTTTCGATATGGGGAGTCTCCCAGGCTTAGAATTAAGTAAAGTTCCATTAAGTAAGCTAGAAAGTAAATGTGGTTAAGTAAAGTGTTGGTTCTTCCGCTGCAGGTGTGTAGTTACAGCGGCGGATTTACCATGGTGGCCAGGGAATGCCAGTCGTGAAAAAATCAGCCGCCTGCATGACTGTCGACTGCCAGTCGTACG
>JALLPH010000741.1:0-15311 GCA_036939855.1 Cyclotella choctawhatcheeana
ATTAGTTTGGTCGCATTGCGTTGGTATGAGAGTCATGCTGTGTAAAAAATCTCACCGCATTACAGAATCACAAAATGATAGAAACAATCATGGTGATGATGGTACGAATGATGATACAGCGACCTCGAGTGTTAGTATGAGATACGCACGAGTGTTACAAGCTGTGAATGTGCAAGAAGAAGAGGTGGGTTTTGTTGTAGAAGATGGAGGGGTTCGATGGATTCGAAAAGGTTGGAGATGATATCTTTTGGAGTGGATGCTGCACACATATATTACATGGTTGTCTATTGAAACAAGCAATAATTTAGACTATATTCTGACTTTCTAACGAGTGCTTTGCGTTCTAGTGAGTATGCCACAAATGCAATTGGACAAGATAGGGAGCTTTCACGATTAGATGGAGTGACACAGCCCTCAACTAACAGTGTTGCATTTTTTTCAAGCGAGATGTGCACATCCTAGCGTAAGTCAACTAAGGCTTCGTTTCGCATGGCATATGATCGTCACAAGAAATCAGCACATAAATTGATGCAGCTGTATTTGAGGGTAGATAACGTTGGTTGACAGATTAAAAACAGAATAAACATTAAATGCTCAATGTGATTGCAAATTATTATTGACATGATAAGAGAACAAACGCATTTGGTCCTTGTTTTGAAAGTAATCAACTCTCCACCTCTCCTAAATCTCCATTGCAACAGTTTTTTACATTTCAAAATGTATTCTTCATCAATCACGTTCGTCATAGCAGGGATTTCATTGTTGGTGTAACCCATTCCATTACGTAGAGAGTAGAGACGACAGCATGTTATCATGAGGAGGTATCAAAGTGGACTATAACCTACGCTGATGCAGGTTGGTGCAAAGTTTTCCAGTAAGTAGTACGTTTTCCTTTTGTCACTGGTAATAATTGTTTAAGACAGATGGAAAAGTAAATCTAAGTCAAACGAAGATCCAAAATGCAGAATAAACTCACACAAAACTATTATCTATGTTGCTCACCTAGGTACTCAATTGCTTATTCTGAATCCAACGGTTTAGCTCTGTTAGTGAACGGCCACAATGAGAGCGACGACTTCTCCAACAACACGTGAAAGTTAACTATGCCAATAGTTCATGTGAACCAAAGGGAGCCGTACTTATCACATGGTGCGGAGGTAGCGTTTCTCATTAATAATGAATCCAGTGCGGCGTTTAGATGGCGAATTACCCATGAACGGAGCGGCGTTGGCGAAGGGCGGCGGTGGCGACCAAAGTTTGAACAACAGAAGCGGCGGCGATGGCGGAGGAAGTTGATTGATTGTTGTGATATTATGGTGGCGTGGCGGGCGTTGAAAAGAGATGCAGCAGAGGCGGCAACGGCGCGACAACGAATTGCCCTTGAACGGAGCGGCCGGTGGTGATTAAAGTAGCAGCCAGCATCGGCAATCGTGCCCATCAATACATCATTTTGCCAAATGGTAGGTTTATTCGTTGATTCGACCTTATGAGTAGTATCGGCTGCATACATGATTGTTATGTAATGTTTGAATGAGCTTAGAAAGCGGTTTGAGGGCATGTGCACATAATTTGCCTCCTGTTTTACTGTGAGTTATGTTTGATCGAAATTTGTTTCTACTGACATTACGCCAAAGTCACCATAATCCACCTGTTCGCACTATTTGAACTATTGTTTGAATATGTGAATGCGTTTTCTTTTACAATATTACTTACACGTTGTTTGTATTATTTGTTGACATTCCTTTGGCATTTTTCATTTATATTGTTTTGGCTTTATTTGTTGTACTATTACTTGGGAGACATATTACGCATGAATGCCCAATCTGATTGAATGACTCTTGTCGACTCTTACACTTCCATGCAATTGCCTTCACTCTATCTCCTTACCATCAACATTTGTAAACAGGAACACTTCAAACCTCTTCAAACACACCACTGCCTGCTTCCGGCTCCGCCAGTCAGTTTTTGCAACTCTAATCAGACAAACATACTACCCCTGTATTTTATTGTAATGTAATCCGAATCACTGACATCTCCAGGCCACAGCTCTGCTGCTTCCAACCATCAACAGAGCTGCATGATTACTCCACCCTTTAAGCAGTTTTGTTTGCTGTAGACGAGTCACTGAGGATTTGCATGTGAGAATCAATATGCCTCGATACATGTCTTGTCCCATATTGCAATCCTTAGATTGGCCAAAAACTCCTTTGATGACTTGCCGGGTGGATCCTAGGTTTTATTGTATCTCGCGATCGACTCAGGGTGTATCTCATTGCAATTTCACATCACCAAACTTGCAAGCATTGGTTCATGTCGTATCGAAGTATTCTAATATGGAGGCGATGTTTTGTATTGTATTTTGGACTTTGACTTGCAGTTCTTAACATTTTGTAGCATTTCAATTATTTTGAACTAGATAAGGAGTTGGGAGTTCAACAGTAATGCATGAAGTAATTCAATAACTGATTATAACCTATGTAGATGAGATGAGAGATGAGAAATGTGGTCAGTTAAATGCTAGTTACCATCATAGCAGAGCTGATCACTATGAAAGAAATTGGAACTTACCTAGTTTAAATATTGCGATCTTGACGTTCAAACATATGCTGCTGTCCCATGATTGCATTAGTCTTTGTATTCTTGCTCTAGCATGCTTTTATTTGGAAAATATTAATGGTTACTTGTTAGTTTCCATATCGGTCCGAATAAATAAGAACAATTAATGTACTTACCCAAACTGAAGTTTTATGGCCGTGCTCTTTTGATTCGATAATTATCCAATGATTCAAATACCGCACCGTTAGCAAGACGGAGGTCTAAGATGCACCCATATTTGTGTGTTACGATTACTAGGTACATGAAGATTCTCTTCTCTCTTCTCACCTGCACCGCTATATAATTTGTATCCGTTTCATCGCGCTGTAATTATGTGTGACAGAACAGAAACATGTTACCGAGAGAATAGTCTGTATTGTTAGTTATTTGTTAGTTGCTAATTGGTGCATTACAAATGAAAAAGAAGAAAGCACTTACCAAACTATGCTGTCATTTAAGTGTTACCGTCACTAGATAAAAACAGACTCTCTCCTCATCCGCATCGCTATATTGTTTGTATCCGTATCATCACGCCGTAATTATGTGTCACTAGACAGAAATATGCCACCGAGAGTGGTCTGTATTGTAAGTTACTTGTTAGTTGCTAATTGGTGCATTACAAGCGATAATGATTAAAGCACTTACCAAACTATGCTGTCAGCACATGCATTGCTATATATGTATCCTTTTCAACATGCTGCCAACAAATCCTGCTCATGCATTCCGCTTGTAAGCCACAGCACAACACAAACTGCGAGGTCAATCTTCCATCAAATTGACCATAACTTGTCGTGGACTTTATTATTCTTTTGCTATATTCATCCCTTTTTATTTCGTTTGTTGCTGGGCAATAGCTATCACATACCAGCTGCTTCATGTTTTAGTATCACTCCCTACCTTGAATCTAGAACATTGTGGTGTGTCCCTCCGAGTTGGTTGTTGTTTCGTCTATCTCACCATACATCATTTTCTTTATTCACCATCCTCCATGAGTACAATTCTACCAACCACTTTCTATCATCCACTGTTAATTAGTATTGTGTTTCCTTTGTATTTCGTATGTCGTACTACAGGCTCCGTTCGACCGCCATGTTTGAGCCATCTTGTATGCTAACTTCAACAGCCAATAGTCAAAAGTCAAGTTTCTGAACTGACATGTGTATTTTTGTGTGTTGTGTTCCTTTAATCTTTTCCTGACAAATAATATCAAGGCACCGCGTGTTTACTGTTATAGATGGCTGTCATCTTCATCTGCCATTATCATTTATGAACGAACGCATCATGTCATCGCAATCCCTAACACTGTCTCATGCACTGTCCATCCTTGATGCAGTAGAGAGGTAGCGCGTACATATGGTGATTGTGTGCTGTTGTTTCGAGAAATGACGTGCACGTTTTAATTGCGGCATAAACAAGGCGTAATTCATGCCCTTTCGTATGCTAGGATGGCAAGGATTTGATCTGTACCGTGTTTTTTCGGCCATGGTTCAGAGGTCAAAGGGGGCTGATTTAACAAGTGACTCACGGCAATTTTTGAGGGTCGCACACATGGAGAGGGAACTGACCCCATAGGCCAACGAATGCCAGCAGCGGCGCGAATAGGAACAAAGTTGTTTGAGGTTGTTTGCCTCCATCTCCACGCCTATGCTTTCTCCTCTCTATCTTTCCTTCGTCTGTTGTTGCCTGCTAGCCTGCCTACCTACGCGCTTGGTCGAGTATCAAGGACTCTAGAGGCTGTCTCGCAATAATGATGTAATCATGATGTAACGATATACTCTCCTGTTTGTGTGTCAAGGGGAGAAGTGATTCCCTAGTTCCAGGCATAGATCACACACCATCCATCGTATCAGCAACCATCCATTTCTCTGGATCTGCACTAGCATCACAGATAATCTCACAGCCACCCTTGCCTTCGCAACTCAACGAAAAGCATCCACCGAAAACAGCAAAGACATTACACAGTTATAGTCAACCATCATGACATCCAACAAACCAGACGAAGCTCCCGAATCCCCCAAAAGAACACGCATGCTCTCCTTCGAACCCAACGCCGACTTCTTTGTCATCGACGAGGAGCACTCCTCGTCCGCAGTCGCAGAACCCGGAAGACGCTCTCGTCAATCCTCTCACGAGAATCATCGAGCCGCCGCCGCCGCCGGATCTCCGCGATTGATGGGACCTATTATACGAAGGAAAAAGATGGTTTCCATGCCCTACTTGGGGGATATGCGTCATGACGACTTTTTCGCCGCGGGTGCTGTAGCAGTGGATGG
The DNA here is from genome assembly GCA_036939855.1 of Cyclotella choctawhatcheeana. Taxonomy (NCBI): domain Eukaryota; phylum Bacillariophyta; class Thalassiosirophyceae; order Thalassiosirales; family Thalassiosiraceae; genus Cyclotella; species Cyclotella choctawhatcheeana. The sequence continues at coordinate 4,869 of JALLPH010000741.1, forward strand.
GTCGGCGACGGAAGATGGGAGTAGTCATCATCTGGGACCCTCCCTTCCCAATGTTCATGTGACGAGGCAGAGGACGACGAGGCAAAGGCAGCATACTGCACCTGGATTCTTTGCGATTGAATCTTCTCCTTCGGCTGCTGCTGGAGTTTCACTTGCAACGGGTAGTAGTGCTCCAACTGCAATGAGACAACGTAGTGCTGGGCGCAAAAAGACCAATTCGTTCATGGCTGGTTTGTTAGCGAGACGTGCCGTGGGGTTGGATTTGTTGCCCTCGGAAGAAGCAGAGATTGGTGTTTATGAATTCTTTGCGCGTCCCGAGGATTTTGCGGAGGGTAGTAGTGTATTGACGCCCATGCCCGAGGGGTGGGATCAGGGGGAGGAGGAGACTAAGGAAGAAGTTATCCAAGGGGGAAAGGATGAGGAGGCAGGTGATGTGGAAGGTGGCGAGAAAGATAATGTTTCACCGAGTGACGATTCGTTTAATGAGCAGGTGAATAAGCCTCAGCCCAAGTTGTTCAAGCCTTTGGTGTTTGCTCCTCGTGTATTTCCCAAGGGGTCGACTGGAGGTCATGGCCACGGAGGAGTAGGACACAGTATGCCCATGCCTCCCCGTACGCAGAACGACGTGGAACAAGCTCCTGCCGAAGTGGTGGTTACGGGAGATGAGGCGGTGCCTCTAACTTCTACCGACTCGCCCTCTCCCAAGAAGGAAGCTGATTTTGACGAAGAGGATGACGAGGCGGCGGATTTGATTGGAAAGTTTGATGATTCGCAAATTATAAAGGCTACGAGGAAGGATTACTTCTTCACCGGAGCTCTATTTTGTGTCATGTGTGCTCTTGTTGGCGTAGTTTTGGGCTGGCATACAAGGCTTGACGAGTCACACTCCATCTTTGGCCCCATTGGACTTGCTTGGTGAGTACAGTGAGCTTGTACCACGCCATCAATTTGCATGCCATATTCTAATGTACATTATTTACATTTTCATTTATAGCAAAACGCCTTGCCGCGGTGATGTCTACGACCAGGACTATTTCCACGGGGACTATAGTTTCGCCACTAATGATGTCATTCTTCTAGTGTCGCATCTTGACACAACTCTTACCGAGGCCTCGTATTTGCAGCTCACTATTCGTGGGGTAGTGTCAAACAAAACAAAGTGGGTCTCTCCAGAAACAATGTTTGGTCCTGCTAGTGTGGAGGGTGAACGTGCATCCATGACCGAGAGGATTGTGGTGACATGGGAAAATCCAAGCGAACCGCATGTGATTGATGCAATTTCGACCACCGGCAATCCCAACGTGCCTCCGGCATACTATGATGTTGACTATATTACTTCTCAAGCTGAGAATGCTACCAATAGCGTACACACTGGATCGTATACTGAGGAAGACGCTTCAGGTCATCGCCTTTTGTCTTCTGAGGGCGACAGTGATGCACCTTCCTTACCAGATGTGCCTCATCATGGAGAGGTGTGTTTATTACATTTGTTGGCATGTGTTGTTTGTTTCATCTTACTAACGAACCTTATTCTTGTAAATCTTAGTTAACCTTTAATCTGTATGCAGCGAAATTGCATCCTGTAGCGGGAAACTCGGTCCTTATTGCTGGACTTATCATGGCAAGTACTTTATTATTACAATGCAATGAACTGCAATAGAATTATGTGATCATTCAACAATACTCCCTGTGACTGTCACATCACAGATCATCGTCTATATATTCATCCTACTTGAGATCATTCATAGGACGCTTGTAGCAATCTTTGGTTCTTTGGTGGCATTGTTCTTCTTTTTCATGATGCATGGGGGACATACTGAGAGTATCAGCACAATTATGCTACATATGGAGTGGAGCACAATCGGTTTGCTATTCGGAATGATGCTCTTGGTCGGGGAGTTGTCTCACACTGGTGTTTTTGAGTGGTGTGCAGTACGTCTCTTGATCATGTCCAAAGGAAGCTTTAACAGGTTGATTGTCTTGCTATGTGGTCTTGTGGCCCTCAGCAGTGCATTCCTTGACAATGTCACGACAATGCTTTTGATAGCACCGGTTACAATCGACATGTGCAACATTTTGGGAGTAGATCCACGTCCGTACTTGATTGGAGAGGTGTTATTGTCCAACGTAGGAGGCACTGCAACTCTGATTGGTGAGAAACACAATTCAACTATGTCAACTTTCTTCTTAATGTTGTAAATACTGCAGTGTCTAACTCCAGAGCAATTGTTACCATTTGCTAAGGTGACCCCCCCAACATCATAATTGGTTCAAGTTTTGAGGAAGTTGGCTTTGTTGATTTCATCATTAACGTATTGCCGTGCATTTTCTTCTTCTGTGTCCCGGCGTCTCTTTTCCTCACTACCAAAATATACAAGTACTACCTCACAGCTGACAAAATGAAGACACTGGACTTGATTCGGCTTAAGAAAACTTACCAAGTCTACGATGAGCCTCGGTTACTCATTGCTGGCACATCTACATTTTTTGTCATCCTGTGAGTAACCGTGTGTGTAGTTTGTTGAGGAATCCACTGTTTTGCTCATGGCATCTTGACTCCTGATTCACCTTGTACTCTAGCATGTTCTTCTTGCACCCACTCCACCACAAAGATACAGCTTGGATTGCCCTACTCGGAGCTTTTATCACTATTGCTTTCACCAATCCTCACGATGTGCAGGTAAGATCACCCTTTGTACTATACTGCCGTTTATTTACTTCATTGTTTCTAACAAATCCTATCTTAATTTAGGATGCTCTCCGTAATCACGTTGAGTGGGACACGCTCCTCTTCTTTGCTGGTACGTACCATAAACCCGAAGTCATTCCCTAATTTTGATTAGGTTAGTCTAATGCACTTTTGACTTATCATCCGTAGGCCTCTTTGTCCTCGTCGAAGTTTGTGCGGCGATGGGTCTTTTGACTGCAATTGGAGGGGCCCTTGCATATGTGATCAAAAGCCAGCCAGAGGAGAATCAGATGGCCATTGCAATTACACTAATTTTGTGGGTCTCTGCAATCACGTCTGCTTTTCTCGACAACATTCCATACACTGCGACGATGATCCCTATTATTACCATTCTCGCAGACGAAGTACACACCTTGGATATCAAGACGCTCGCTTGGGCATTGTCGTTCGGTGCATGTTTGGGTGGAAACGGAACTCTTCTGGGAGCAAGCGCAAACATTGTTACAGCAGGGATTAGTACAAGTAGAGGTTTCGGCATTTCGTTCCTAAACTTTTTGTACCCAGGTATGGTAGTCATGGTAGCGACTGTTGCAATTGCCAACTTGTATATGATGATCGTTTACGTCTGGATCTAGATGAAACGGGGTATAGCTAGTGTGGGTAATTTTGAGGACAACGCCATATTGATATTACTTTCAAGTCTGTGGATAGAAGGATATGCAGTTGTGTAACTTTTGAGGACAACTTTGTTGATATCTAGTACAGCCAGTAAAAATTCATGAATAGATAGTCATGTAGAGTCATATTCAGACTATCTATTACCACCATTTAGCCACTATCTACCTAGCTCTCTCTCTAGATACAAGCACTGGACCTAGCCTCTCATTCCTTGACTGTCATGCTACGCTAGATACTACTACTCAAGACAAAGACAGGGACAAAGACAGATGTGTGCGATTCCAAAAAACTGCGGGGTCGACAACTGCAGGGTCGACCCCGTCTCGACCTAGAAACACCTGTTGCAACGTAGCTTGACAAGTGAAGATAATACATTTTTTCTTAATGCTTGCTTGTGTGTATTATTCAGAGAAGTAATACATAAACTAATGCATCATCTCTTAGTGTGGTTGATTGTTGTATTACAATGTCTTGAAATCATCACACTAGTTCAGTCAATGGCTCTTCAATTAAATAGTTTGACTGTTGGAACTCTACCCAATGGTGGTTACACACGAGCATCCCCTTTACCGCGGATCCCTAGTAGCAGTAGCAAGAGCAGAGCCCCACAAGTACCACAAGGCAGGCAGCTCACGGGATTGCAGAAGAGCCATCCATTTACCGCTGCACCCATCTGTGTTAGAGCAGCATCCTCTATGGCCTAGTACCTAGTACCTAGTAGTTTAAATTTAGCCATAACTTTTGTCTTGTTTATGGCCAAGGAACAGCTGCCACCCATGGATACGTCAACAATGCTGAAGCACCCAGCCGATGCAAAGGCAAAGGCACACAGGTATCATTATCATCTAAATTATTTTGTACATCAATTAGAGCAATTTAATAGAGTATTATTTTGTATCATTATGACACCATAAAAATAGTGCTACTTGCTCTTAAGTACAAATTTCTGTACTTATTATCTATTATTATTCTGTTCCCTCATTACAGAGCACCTCGATATTGATATTGCGAGGAAGATTTCAATTTATTGGTTTCTGGCCCTACAGAGCTGGATTTAAAAGCTCTTGGGTATCTCTTAGAAAGCCAAATCCCGCCTAAACTAACTAGTAACTCTAGTTAGGTTTTGCTCGGCAATTTGTTACCTAGCTAATAGCAAAGTACCTAGACAACCCAAACCGCCATTTCGGGTAGGAGGGTTTAGTTAGTAAAATTAACTATTAGGATGCCATCTCTCCTGTTTGGGCTCTAATTGTAATTGGTCATGCCTATATCAACTCAAACGCTTATAGGGATATTTTAATGGTAGATACAATAAAATCATTGACTCTATCTTCTCACCCAAGATGAGCTTTGGGTCCTGGACTTTCTTTCACTGAAGTATGTGCAGTTTTTGTCATGTCAGAACTCAGGGTTTTTGTGACGCTTCTACATTTACCTTTTGGTAATATTGTCAAGCATGCGTTCTACAAAGGTATTTCAATGCCATTTTCATTTTTTACCGTTGTTGGCGTTGAGTTCTATTTTTGTCTAACACTCAATTACACTCCTCATAAAAGCCCACAACATTAATTGAAATTTCAATTATTATTTCCACTCTCAAAGCAGGAATTCTATCTAATTCGTACCATTCCTAACAAAGCCCGTGCGTTAGATAAGATAGCTTTGATTTGTCTCATTGCATTTGAGCCAATATATTTCAAATCACGTGTGAACGGAGGTGAACCGTGAACCGTCATAGTCTTCAACTCAGGTGGTCGTCTGCGTCTACCGCGTCTACGTTCACAAACAAAACCTTCAAGCAGATAGAGGAAGAAACCCCAAAGAAGAATCGCTGTGTACATGTTACCATCGTTCACACGTCGATCGATCCAATCATCCGGTATAGCCAGCATCAAGGGAACTCGACGTAAAAGTGTCTCGAAATCGCCCACCATCCCACTTGTACAATTCACCATGGCCGCATTCACCCTCCTCCTTCTCACCCTCATGTGCAATATCATTGAATTGACCTCGCTCTATGCACCGTCGTGTTCCCATGAACACGATTGTAACAACGAGAATAACCATCAACAGCACCAACATGTGCACTATGTAGCAGCCAAAGACGATCCGGATTACCAGCTAGAAGACGAAGAACAGCTATCGGAATTTGACTTTTCAGACCTCCATCATCATCTCAACTGCTATCAACATGCGACCAATCAAAAGAAGCCAATGTACACACCCGAAATGTACCGTCATATGAAGGATCAATTCACAAAACTGACGGGAATGGAATTCGAACCTTTACCGGCAGTGGCACAAACTGTATATCATATCGGTGAATCGGAAGGAGCCGGACGTGGAGTGTTTGCCTCACGAGATATTAAAAAGGGAGAAATCATACCTTTTGATGATTCTGTTCATGTTGTGACATTTACGGATGGAATGTTGTGGAAGGAGTACATCATGTCTTTGCCTCGAACTATGGGTTGTGATGTTTTGGAATGGTGAGTTTTTTTATCATGCGGCTATTATTGATCTGATGAAGAGAGTGAGAGAGCACTCAAACACATCAATTTGAACACAGGACATGGTCACAAAATGTCCACAAAATGGGTGATGTACGGCTCTGTCTCAGTATAGGTGATGGTGATTCCTATCTAAACAATGCCGACCTTGATGAAGATATCAATATAGCCCCTACAAACATGACGAGTATGAAGTTTTGGGCGGTACGAGATATTGAAAAGGGCGAAGAATTGATTTATGATTATGAGGTGTTTGAACCTACGGAGTATGAACAGTTTGGGTTGGGTGAAAATTTGTGAGGAGGGAAATGTGTGTGTACATAATCTTGATGTGATGGTTCATTGGATCCTGTGTTACCGATTACATACACTGATTTATAATTTGAATAACGCTAATACTGTTTTGGAAACCAATCATATTCATTTTACTTGTTCACCTCTCTCAAAATACGCATAGTATTCATTATCAATCACTTCTCGTGATAACAAATTGTCAAAGGTAGTAGCCCTTCCCACTCCATCATCTTGCAAGAATCAAATCAGACTAATGATCCAAGAACAGCCAAATATGTTCATCTTTCATAATAACCCGTGTTCACTTCTTTTAAAACACGCATATCTAGAATTCATCATCAATCACTACATAGAATAATCTCAAATTAATGAACCAAGAATGGCACCCTTGGTACTTCTCTCTCCACCACCCTCCAGCGGTTTCTTCTGCCTCACCTTCCACTTCCTCTTCTTCTCTCCATCCTCTTTCCCATCATCAAGATTACTTTTTTGTTTCTTTCGTCTCCTATCCTCAATATAATCCAATGCCTTACCCTTCTCCAACTCCTTAACAAACAAAGCATTCTCCTTCTTAATCTCCATCATTTCCACACGTAGCTTCTGCTCCCGCACACGACGTTCATACGCCACCTTTTCCGTTAAATGACTCCACTTGAACCCCTTTAAATACTTAATATTCCATACGTCATCGTAATGCACGGATCGTTTATGATTGGAAATTCGGGTGGTGTTTAGTGTTTCCCCCACCGATTTGGCAACTTTTTTAGAAGCGAATTCGACCCATCCCTCGATGTAGCGTTTGTATCCCGTACCGCCGGCCTTGCGTCGTTTTTTGCGGACCGATTTGTCCTCTTCGACGAGGTAGATTCGTGTTACCTCGCCAAAGTCCGAGAGTAGGGTTTTGAGCTTCGAGGGTGTCATTCGCGGGGGGATGCGTGAGAGGTAGAGTATGCCCCGTTTGGCGAGGGTGTCGTTGTAGTTTGTTGTGGTGGAGAGGTTTAGTTTGCGTATTACCTTTTTGCGAGGGGGTTCTTGTTTGGTTGGTTCAGGATCATGTGATGGTTCATGTTCATCATTCGTGGGCGTGATTTCGTCGTTGTCACTTGTGGATGAGTTGTTGGATTCATCACTCATTCTTCGTCGCTTTGGCATGATGCTACATAATGGCTTTTTGTAGGAAGTGTTGTGAGGTTGGTGATGATTGGTGGCCTTCTTTGGTGGCTGAAGAGATGAGGTTGATTTTTGAAGATTTTTGATATGGTTGGTGGTTCGTGTCGCGCCGTTGAATATGTTATTGAAAAATACAGGTAAATATATTATCATCATACGAAATTACCTGTCTGAAAATGCAGATAGTTTTTACCCAACCCAAGGAAGAGCCAGCGGGCCCGGGCAGGGGCCAGCGCCCAGCGCCATGCTGGCGTTTTTAGCCGTGTGTATGTAGCCGGGGTTCGGGTTGTTCACATTCACAGTCCGTCCACATTTCCGAACGCAATTGAATTCCAAGCACTAATCCATTTATCCGATCGGGTCAAGGGACGGACATGATAGTCCTCGGCCCTCGGCCATAATATTACGAGACGCTTGTAGCTCCGGCCGTCGTTAGAATGCGGTTCCATTCAATCCCAGAATATTCTCAAACATGTCATAAATTTCAAACCACAGAAGACTTTTCAATAATCAACAATGAATATATTCAAGCTAGTATTAGCCTCCGTTTTAATCACCAATGCATCAGCTCGGTTTGGCAAGGGATGGGGCCACGGTGGCCGAGGCCAGGGCAATGGAGGAGGACAGGGCATGAGCAACCGTGATAGGATGGCCATGATACAAAAGCTATTTGATCACCGTCAGGATATTTACCGTGATGTTGACAACATGGATGACCTCGGCATCAACGCAACCACATATTCGTACGATCGCGAGGTCGGGACGTGGATTCAATCACATGTTTATCAGATGGTGAACTTAATGGAGAGCGGAGGTCGTATTCGAGACTGGGATGACTTGTTCCGTTATTTGTTCGATCATCGTAATGATCAAACCATGCAAGTTACCAATACTACCGAGGATGGTAAATATGGTGTCAATGTAGTTCAGACGGTCGTGAGTGATATTGAGGACGACAGCGAGAGAGATTGTATTGCACAGCTTATCCAGGACCATGCCAAAGTTGTAACAAAGTTCTTGGAACGAGGACGACGTGAGATGCATAAGAACCATCCTGTTTCGGTAAAATGTGACTAGATATATAATATTTCAATAGTATGGCAGTTTAAAGTACAATAAAGAGCACCGGGTTGCAACTTTCACTTACCAGCATTGACTTTGTATAAATGATAGACTGGCACTATTGCTAGATTATCTTACATTAATCAGTATTATTTTAGGATAGGCCACAAACACAAATCATTGGTTACATCTGAGGACCCACCTTTAATTCTGGGCTATGTAGTCTATTTGGTACCCAACTTTCAGCGGTTTCCTTTGCCCGTAATGTGACATGAAATAAGTGGTAGTACCAAACGAGTTGTGACATATGAAAACAAATAGATGTGGATTCGTTTGTTGCAGTGCTTGCCGCTATATATAAAGTGAATTAGACAATCATAAATGAAAGATGAAAGGAGATCATTCTGAAGAGCGCTCGTTAGTTATATATACTTGAATTTGCCACCACATCGTCTTGCCACATTTTCGTTTGAATTTTGTTTGTGTTTAGAAAGAATCTCCCAAAAATTGAATCTGTGTTTTCAAAGAATTTATGATCATTGTCATTTACTGCATCGTCTGCTACTAGTGCTAATCGCATTTCAGTCATTCGTGTCTTAGTTTATAATCTATACATTTTCGTGCTGAGCCCTAGCAATTTTGTGGACTATCGACAAAATAATGGTCAACACACCAAGCATATTCTTAACCAGCTACGATGCGCTCAGCAAAATCTTCCTTTTTCTTAATACTGCATCGTGAGGTTTTGAAGACTCGACGAGGCAACAATCTCAATGCGATCTTCGAGGTTGTCAAGATTTGAATACTCTTGATAGGTCGCTGCAGAATTGTAAAGCATGGCGTCGATATGATGTGCTTCTTGTCTAATAAGAGATCTATGCGATCTTAACTTAGCATTAACGTTTTCGGCAACCAGGTTCCTGTCGTAGTCGAGTGGAATGGCATTCCTGTTGGTTCTCGACCCAAGATTCATTCGCGCGAGTATTTTATCTAGCTCTTGACGAAGAAAGTAACGCCGGTACCGTGTCATTACATGTAGCTGAATAGTCAATCTGATCTCCTCCCTTGGTACATGATGAACTTGATTTGAAAGCATTGCTGTGATAGTTGTTTCATCTAAACCTGAACTGTGTTTGCAATTCTTGAATGGCTTGAGCAATTGAGCAGTGAGCAGACACTGTTGGTTTAAGTCTAGGTTCAAGACTATCTATTTATTTCTAGGACCTTCGATGAGACCCCCGATGATCATTAGAGAAGTTTAGAGAAGAGACGAATCACTCTCATCAGGGTTAATTTGGGAGATGTTTGGAGAGTCACCTTCTCATGACAAGCGGAAAGATGCTCGACGAAGCTCTACAAGACTTCTTCCTAAGAGATCCTATGTAATAACAGTGCATGCATCGCGTAACCAAGAGTAACGAAGAAGCACCTGACAATAGTACGTCTCAAAGTTTGGTCGCAGGTGCAGATCTGGTGGGCGTGGTGGCGCTACTTAAGGACTTTCTCACTGAACGGATATTGGCTTGAAGCCCACCCCACCTTCATCTGCAATAACTTTGACGCTCCTTCTCAAGATATGCAGGTCTCTTCGGCTACCTTTCTTGTCTGAATTTTTCACTGACAAAGATCCGCTGATGGGCGATTCTTTCGAGATTTGATAACACCGCCGATAGCCGACCGCCCTTTCGTCCTCTCCAATTACCCGAGATGCCAAGGAAGTCCCTCCGCCAGAAAGCGTTGTTGTCAGCACAGCGATCAGTTCGGGTTGCTTCCGCCCTTCTTCTGATTGCGCCTGTTTTCAGTGCCACTCGCCCTTTAGATTTGACGTCTCCCGCATTCCTCTTGTTCCTGAGAGCACGTAGTCGTCTCAATCGTATTAGAAAGTCCAGATACGTCGCAGAGCGTGTGTATCGTAAACGCGACGACGTTGAAAAGATCTTCGAAGAAGACCTAGAAATCCATGATGATGGTACTGAGTGGCTGAACGATCGTGAGTTCCTAAAGAAGTATCGTTGCTCCAGAGATGCTATTTATGCCATC
>JALLPH010000742.1:0-18396 GCA_036939855.1 Cyclotella choctawhatcheeana
ATGACCCTTGCACATCAAAATGCCAGGTGCAAGTATTTCGATGAAGCGAATTCTATGGAATTGCGATCTTATTTAATGAATCCTGCAAAACATTGCACAATTGCACATAAATCGCACACTTGCACCAGCGCTAAGACCACCCTTATAGGGCCAATCATGCAATTTCATATTTTACTAGTAGACACAATCTAGCGGACCCTCTCATCATCAGACATGACATGCAATTAATATATGACCATCTCAATGGTGTGTGGGCAAAGCTAGAGGGCTACTTTCAGGGCTAGGCATATCTTCTCTGTGTGGCTATGGTACGAGATTAGGGCTCTGTGCGCCCCCTCAAGCCCTCAAGAGCTCAAGAGTTCCAAGAGAGGGGGCTTCAAACTTCAAACACGGCGCCATCAGAGAAAAGATTCATTTGATTCTCTTGTGTCGAACTTGTCAATCAAGATATGGTGAAGATGGCGGCTCTCTTGACAAAGAGATGGTCTCTTTTTCGGCTCCGCTTCCGTCGAAGTCACTGAAGCAAAGATACACTTGTTATTTCATACTAAAAATTTGAAAACAAGTACTAGATAACACCATTATCCATCATCATGAAGCTTTTTTCTGCCTTCATCGTTCTTGGTTCGTTCCACCATCAGGCCTTCGCTCATGGCATTGACAAACCTATCTTTTCAAAAAAGGCCAAAGCGGAAAAAGAAACTAATCGTAAGTTACGTGTTGCATCGTCTCAAGAACCTCATGTAGTCAAAGTATTCTCTGGTAACACATAGCCATATATTTCTTAGTTTCAGTATCAGGTACTGCCTTTAGCAAGGCTGGTAAAACTGAAAGCCCTGAGGTCCTTGGTAAGGTAGCCAAGACTGGAGTTGTCGACAGCAAGGCAGCCAAGTCAGGTGGAAAGAAGAAACATCACTTTTGTTGGGTTGGATGTAAGATACACGTATTCGTTGCGAATCACATTTTCCACAAAACAAAGCTCACCCTATCGTCTCATCTACTTTCTAATTAGGTGAATTTTATGGATGGGCAGCCTACCCTGATTTGGGTTACAATAAATGGCTCAAAATGATAGATGAAATGGGCCAGAATTGTGAGGTAATCGTTCATACTGGCGACACGAATTCTGGTGGAGAGACTCCTTGTATGTATGATCAAATGGTTCTACCCTTGAATGACTTGAAGCAGGTTGGGCTCAAGGTAAAACAAACTATTTTCACTTGTCAATATCTCTAGCATATTATTATTGTTGAGTTCTAACAAGCAAACTTATAGTACGACATTCCAGTCTTGTACTCGATTGGTGACAATGAGAATAATGATTGCTGGAAGGCATGCGCCGGACGTCCGGGCAAAGACCTCCCTCCGTTTCCCTCTGATGTTTGCAGTGTAGCCGATACACGATCATTCATGATAGAGAATTCCGGAGTAAATACCGGTGTAAGTTTTTATTTGCAAATATACTTTCTTTTGATGCCATGTCTCTAATTTTTTTCAATATGGTTACGTTTCAACTCAAGTATGATGGTAAGGGTTCACATGAACGATTCCGTTTTTAACAGTTACCTAAATGCATTTGTTCTCATTCGTTGACTCTCTAACTATCATGCTCTCGTACTCATGTTTTACATAGTCACTGGCGAGTTTGCGGTTGAACATCATCACAAGGAAGGTAATATCCCTGGTACCGATGAGCCGTTCTCTTGTGATTTCGACAACTATATGGAGTTCGACGAATACGCTGTCGCAACTGTAGAAGTACCGGGTGCTCAATTCTACCTCAGTGATGAACGAGGTGATTACCCTACTCAAGACGAAGTCGATCCTCTTGAAGGAAGGTACAAGTTTTGGTTGAATGCAGTGTTATGCTTTGAGGATTGGATTGAATATACGATTGAGAAAGCACATAGCAGCGGCAAAAAGGCTATCTTCTTTGCTCACCAGGCGCATTACTGGGGTGTTGATGTTGAGGTGAGATCATTCCAAAGTCAAATACTCGTGTTTGTTTTTATCAGCCATTATTTATGCCAAATGATGCTTGTGCTTAGAGCGTAGTAGATCATGTATTTGACGCAGAGATTGGTGAATATTATAATGCTGAAAACTTATGTGCCATGACAGAACGCGATCTTGATAGGTGCATTGAACTACCCTTTGAACCAATTTACAAGGGATACCGTAATATTGCTAACAAGTATCCCGAGATGGCAATCTATGTGGCTGTTGCTGATTCGCACTATATCCAAATGGTGAGAATGATATAATGATTGTGTGTAATCAAATCATTGCTTGAACTTGATCTCTCAAATCATTTTGGTACATCAAAAAACCGAAGGTTCGCCAAGACTCAAATGCTGATAACGTTGTTGGTGAACCCGTCGAGTCGTATCAGAACCTTGTTTTGGTCCAAGCTGACAGTCAGAGCCGTGGACTCGTCATCTATCAATCACTTGATATTGTTGATGAGTTTTGGCCTGTACAGATGCTTCAGCACTGGTCTAAGGCAGCATTTGAAACCGAGCCGCATGGTATTCAATACTATCCTTCAAAGCGTACTAATCCTCCATGCTGGGAGATTGTTGATGGAGAATGGGTCAAGACAGACGCAAATTGCGACTCACCCTTCGAGCCTGAACTTTAATTGTGCAATCTTGAATCCATTTTGTCTACCTAGTTGAAAACATATTTGTCTGGTATGTAATGATGGTGCAGTGTCAGGTTATCCATGATTGTTAATGTTACTCTTAGCCATCAGTCCCTGAGTATTTATTAGCATGTTTTGAACTTAATTTCAATGCATTCATTGACAAAAGCCATAAGCCACTTCTTAATTCTAGTTTTAAACCTGTGATATTTCTAATCTATGCAACATATTCTTACAACCAAGAGATTTGTATAAAAAGGGATGGCTCAAAAGGTTTACCTAGGTACCAAGCCAGTTCTATCATTACTGAATCACTATGATGAGGCTTATGCCTTTGATGTAGATTTTTGTCAGTATTCTTATAACCCTTCCAGAAATAATATCAGTTCCAGCAATTACCCTGTTTAACTACAGGGAGATTCTGTCAAACTTAGTTGCATATTATCTGTAAGGATATTAACCATTACCTGGTAATTACCCAGAAAAATGGAGGATATATTGGGTAACCTATTGCTGTTGCCTGTATCAACCACTTGAACTTCTTGTAACAGGTATTATCCATTAACGGTAACGGATAAAAGTGTGTCAATGGCATTAATGAGGCTAATACAATAGCTACTGGTGTAATAAGTGTTGCTGGTGATGCCCATGAGACAGTTGATGGTCTTTATTGTGTGGTATCTGTATGTAGGTTTTGATCACGGCAATTAAAGGGTGGGGTAAAGCAAAAAGATCATTGAACAAATGGAGGTATTCCGATTGAGAAATTATTGGTGCTAGATCATATTATTTTATTACTCTTTTAATTTCTGTTCATTGTAACCATTTCCATCATTGCCTCTTGGGTGCGTTTCACTGACAAAACACTTGTTTGTCATCAATTGTCATTGGTTTTATGCAGTTATGAGCAGATTGGCAATTTTTCTGGGGTGTACTTGTAAACATAGATATCCCAATCAACTCTTATCCAGAGGGATATTTAAGATTTTTAAGTGTCCTGTCCCTCATCAGGTGTAGCTTTACATAGGCTCTGGTATGTTTGTCCAGAGGGACACTTTTTATCTTGCTGGTTGATCATTCCTACATATTTCTACAGGCAACCATTGGTACAGGGACACTGGCATCAGACAATCTGGACATTGAGTCTCACATCCATTTTATTGGCAGAGCCCTGTCATGTCTCTGTCTGTATGTGTCGGTCCGTCTGTTAGTGTCAAAATAATATATGGGAAAAGAATCTTTTCTGTCTGTCACCTCATAAATAAATCTATAGACCGCAAGAGGTGGGAGGTGTGAACAAGATGTTAAAGATGATACCCAAAATTAAAGCAAAAGGTATCTTCTTTGTTTCACTTCTACGCAGGAGGTTGTATGTGTTGTCTGTAGCATACGTTCTATTATTATGGAATCCCGGAGGCTAGTAGACTTGAATGACGTACACAGGCAAACTGCACCCTCCATGATCTTCCTAGCAGGTCCGCCCTGTATGTCTGAGAGCGCTTTTTAAACACTGGCAGAAGCTGTTGTACCCAGGGCTATGCAAAACTCTGCCGAATTGGCAGAATTCTGAAACTACTCTGAATAAGGTACTGTTGGGTTAAGAGCCAAGGTCCAGTATGTGCTCACACTCATATTCATATGAATGGTATGGTAGCTGGAATATGATGTGCTATGGTACTATGTAGGTACAGCTGTTCCAGTGGATCTGGTTTACATACAGAGTAGGTATGGTAAATACCAGATACAAAATCTGCCTGCCATCTGTCCGACACACCATTTGACGTCATCATCATTTTTTTCTTCCCTCCTTCACTCTCCCCTTTTGTCGTCATCTCTCATCTCTCATATCTCTCATCAAACCTCAACCTCTCCAAAACCATAAATGCGCAACTCACCAGAACTCACCTATCCAAAGGTCTCCATACTCCTACATAACCCCGCAATCTGCAAAACCAGCTTATTTCTAAATAGACCTAATCCATTTGTGTTTTTTATTTACCCGGTTTGTTTCTTCAAGAGGAAAGCTCAAGCAAAATGAGACGAAAATTATTGATGGGTGCCATTTGCTGCACCAACGCTTACTGTCATGCACTCCTCTCCCCCAATTCTAATGGTCATTTCCAGCCCTATAGATTATGTTACAATGGATCGACTTTTGCAGATTTCAGATTGAATCATTGCAGAGCTTCCGCTTTGATGGCAGCACCATCGTCAGACGACGAACCGACGATGAAGAAGCAGCCGACAGCATCAGCACGGAGAAAACGAACAGTTCGAGTAAGCACACCCAAACAAACGAAGATTCCAACGAAGAAACGAACAACTGTCACAATAAAGTCGCCTAACATATCGTCGCTGAACAGCAAACGAAAGTCAGCGACGACACCAGATGCCAAGGCATCTATCAACGAACAAGTTGACATTGATGCGCCGCCGCCACCCATTAAAATCCCAAACAACCTAGCCAGCGGTGCTACCTTCCAACGTCTCGAAATGATTGAACACACACTCTTGACAAAGGAGGAAGAGTTTGAATTAGGCACCAGCGTCGTCAAGGCACGGGAGTTGAGAGAAAAGGTGGAGAATTATGTAGAAGAACTGAAATTACGTGCATTACATGACGAAGAAGATGATGATACCGAGGAGGGGGGAAAAGGTACATCCAATGGGGAGGAAGTAGACATGGATTTTTTATCGTATGAATTAGATTATCTTTCCTTGTATGGATTTCGACCCGGTGAAAAAGAGGATTACGATTTAGAAGACGACTTACTGATTGAACATGCCCAACATCGTTCACAGCACTTGCGTCAATTGAAATATGGAAGTATGGATAGCAGTTTCTTCTCAACGGATACCAAACGAACAGGTTACAGGAATGGTAGTAGTAGTTTCACCGCAGCGAGTAATAGTTACACCCCCCTCCTTCATATACCGATCCATCAACTTTCGGATCAAGACTTGGTTTCGTTAGGGGTGCCAGGAGGAAAGTCAGAGGCAATTGATATCTTACTTGATGGAGCACATGCACGTGAAGTACTCATGAGACGGAATGTTAAGCTAGTTGTTTCTATAGCCAAGTCTTGGATGCGTAACAGTTATTCGACGGAGAATGCCAATTTGGGTGCCAAGAAGAAACAAATGAGTAACATTTTTGATGGATCGTGGGATAGACCATCATTGGACGAAGCCGTGCAGGAGGGGGTATTGGGATTGGCTAGGGCCGTAGACAAATACGATCCCGAGAGGGGGTTGAAGTTCAGTACGGTGAGTTTTCACTTTGTTTGTTCATTAGTCCCAAGAACTCATTTCTGAAAAAGCTTTATAAACAAAACAGTATGCTACTTACTGGGTGACTAGTTACGTGAGGGTTTGTTTTCAGCGAGCTGTTACTGGGTGTTTGAGAGTACCGAGTCAACTGCATGACATCAAGGTGAGAAGATTCACAAGATATTACTATTGTTTCAGTCCTATTTAGTCGAAAATCTAACCCACTAAATTGTTGAAATAATCAGGCTGCCTATAAGAGAATTGTCAAAGATCATATCCAAGAATCAAGAACGCAGCCAGCAATGAAAGCAATAGCCAAAGAACTTGGAATAACTGAGCAAAGACTGAACACTGCAATCCGAGCGACAAGTGCATTAGTGCCGATAGATGCTCCGCTTGTTATGCCAGGTAGTGGAACTTACAAAGGTAGTGCTGCGGGTGATGGCGGCACTAATCAGGAACTGTCAATTTTGGATACATTGCGATGGTGAGTTCTAATCATTATGTTATCCATTTGCTTATGCCAATAATGATATTCTAAGTCCAGCTTCGAAAAAGTGCTGAGCCAAAACCAGAAGATCAAGTTGAAGTCTCATTCCTAAGGCAGTGCCTTGAAAAGTACGATGAGTTTGTCTTCATTTACTGTATATATTTCTACAAGTGAAATTCACCAACTTTAACTGCTCTCTTGCTCATCAGTGCAATGGCCACAGAACGTGAGAAAGCTTTTTTTATATACAACATGCAATCATTTACATGAAGTTGATCATCTCTCATTGTTTCAACTGCTATCTTGCTCATTAGTGACTCCCTATGAACGCGATATTCTGCGCTTACGGCTTGGTCTTGATAGTGGAGAAGGGAAGACAGTTCGTCAGATAGTTTCGTTATGTAAGGGTTCAGTTACGTCGTCAGATGTGAGAGCAGCAGAAAGAAGAGCTTTCAAAAAGTTGCGCTCTCCGACATCTGTTCATACTCAAAATTTATTGGCATACCTTGATATGACTGGTGCGGACAGAGATTTCTTTCTCAGGAGATAGCATAACATTTTTTAACTGATTACTTATTGTAGCCGAATCATACATAGATAACAGAAATTGGCCCCGTGAGCCTTTTTATCCACCCTGCATGATATCTTGATAATAATTTTCACCAACAGCATTCCCTTAAGCATTAAGATGACGTCGATTCACTTCGATCCTTATCCCGCAGGCTTGCACTACTCTCTAACTGACGCACGGCAGGAAGAGGCTTCATCTCTTCGACATACGAGTTACCAGAGGATGGTGCTTTGGGTGACAGATCTACATGCAAATGATCTTCAGAAATATCCGAGGCTGAGTACGAAATAGACGACTGAGTACTATGATCTCTCTTATGTTGAGATGCATGCGCCGGATTGGTCATCGACGAATTTCTTCTCATATCAACTGCTGGTGCGGGACACTGAAGGGATGATTCAAAATGAGAACTAGATCTTTTGTGACCGCCGTGCAGTGGCGGTCTATCTCCATCTCTTTGTTGTCGGAATTTATCTTTCTTTTCTCTGAATTCTTGTTCAATCTGATTAATCCTGCGGTTTTGTTCTTCTTCCGCTAGGCGGACTCTCTTCTCAAATTCTATCCTTTCCTTTTCATGCTTCTCAAGTGTCATTTGATGCATGGCTTCGGCCTCAACTTTTGATCGCTGCAGGTTGTCCATTCGAGTTCCATAAGATTTCTTTGCACGTTGTAATCTCTTCTCGAATTCTTGCTCAAGCTTTTTCAGTTCTTCGTCGTCAATCTCGTCATTATCCCCATCACCCAGAGTGCTAGATTCCGGCACAACAACCATGTAAGGGGGATGCATTTGCTGAGGGACTGCTGCTGCACTCTGGATGACGGTGTCAAGACTTTGGACAAGTGACGGATCATGCGAACTCAGGCTCGTATTAGATGTTGCTTCGGGTTGCATTGCTGCTGGGTTCTGCTGTCTTGCCACGTCATCGGTGGCCATGTTATTATTTAGATGACCTGTTTGTTGATGTGAGTATTGTTGGGTTAATTGGGGTGTGGATGCAGATCGAGGGGGGAGCTGTTGAGCAGCTAATGGTATTTGAGTTGGCGCGGGGGTAGGATTGGATTGTTGCCAGCCTGATTGGAGTGATAAATCACTTGTCATCCTCAGGTGATGTGGAACACTCATGTTTGGAGAAGCTTCACCTTGATGCTGCTGTGGGGCGACCGGGGATTGAGATTGGAAGCCTAAGCTTTGTTGTTGTTGTTTTTGCTGATGATGGTTATTTAAATTTTGTTGGTGAATATTTGGTGTCGCAGATGACTGGAAGGGTGCACTCTTTTGTTGTTGATCAATCATATGTTGAGGGGGTGGAGCTCCTGAAGTATAACTCACGTGTAAAGCTTGTTGTTGAGAGTGCTGTTGTGTCGCAGGAGTATTTGAGTCTCCCCCTGCATTTGGGGTTCCTGCGGTATAACTCATGGGTAGAGCTTGTTGATGGGGGTGTTGCTGTTGAAGTGATGCACTTGAGTCTCCTCCAACACTAGGTCCTCCAGGTGTTTGGTATTGCAAATGCGTGGATTGCTGTTGATGCTGCATGGTAGAATTGACATCATTGCCCAATCCTAATTGTGGTTGCATCGGTGCGCCAGGGGTTTGGTAGCTGATTCCGGGGTACCCCATGTTGAGTTGCTGTTGCCCACCTAGACCCGGCTGCTGTTGCTGCTGAGGTTGATGCGGTAGTGCTTGCGATGTCATACGGAAATGCTGTTGCTGTTGTTGTTGTTGCTGCTGCTGCTGCAAGACTTTCTGCTGCCTAGCCGTTCGAGCTACACCACTAATTGCTTCGCTAATATCAAGTACAGAGTCATTGGGGACTTCATCCAGCTCCATGACCATTTCCTTCGCAATCTGGACAGGATCATCGTTGACAAGATCAAACTCAAATTCAACAGTAGTTCGGTTCTCATCAGGTAGTGTCAAAGCAAGATTGATCTCTGTCTCATTCGGAGATGGATTTTCTGGATTGGGATTTAACGATACTATAAACTGAGGGAGATTGTTCTTAGTACTATTGTCGGCATCACTAGCACTTCGTTTCATCACATCATTTCCAGTTTGGATTGGGACAGACGCAGGTAAAGGAGTAGATATTGGGGGAACAGGAGGGGGATTAGAAAGAGTTGTTTCCCCCAGTTGTTGTGTTGGTGGTTCGGTATCATTTTCGTCCAGAGCTGTGCCTCTTCCCATCATTACCTTCACTGGTTTCATGTTTGCTTCGTTTTCGGGCATTTCTCCAAACTGATCATCTCTTCCATCCGCATGGTCCGACAGCTTGCTCGAAACAGTACTCTCATCTTTGGCAATATCTTGTTCACTGCGAAGATTTGATCTTGCACCTTTGCTTGGGATTTCATGGCCATCAATGCTATTTGAATACTTAGAGTTTGCCTGTTCTGCTAACTTGTCAGCAGAAAATTCGGACGCAGTGTCAGATATAGTCAAACTAACTCCTTTTCCACTTCTCAGTGAGCTCGGCCTTGCTTCCAATGGAGCCATCTCATCAATCACCATTTCTTCAATTGCAGGCTCTACTTCAATTGTGTTTTCGTCATTTGGGTGTTTTGCCAAAAAGGGGTGGTTTAAAAGCTCGGTAGCAGACGGTCGAAGACTGGCATCCTGACCAATGCCCAAACACAACAAAATAAAATTCCTAGCCTTCTCCGACTTGACTCGTCGCAAGCTAGCAGGTGGAATTCCTGAGATGACTTTCTTGTATATCTGAGCAGGGTTGGCGCACTCGTGATATGGCACTTGATTCGTAGCTATTTCTAAAAGAAGCATCCCGAAGGCATAAATATCAACTTTTTCGTTGTAGCTTTCATCATAGAGCTCAGGGGCCATGAACTCGGGTGTTCCCAACACACTCAAGGGCTATTCCAGATAGAGACAGAGTAAATGAATGAAGTGGAATCAAAATATGCGAACAGTGCCTTCTTCAGACAGACAAACCACGCACCTGATTTTTATTGTTTATCGCCGTACTCAAACCAAAATCGCCAATTCTCAGGTCCCCACTCGTACCATTGATAAAAATGTTATCACATTTCAAATCTCGATGAATAATGGGAGGATCCTGTGAGTGCAAGTACTCCAACCCTTTCAGGATTTGAATTGCCCATCTCTTGAAGATTTTCCATCGAACAAGTTGAACCTTGGAAACAAATGATTTTAAGGTTCCTGAGGATAGAATCTCGGTCACGAAGATGACCCGTTCCGTCTCTCTATTTACCCACGAGCCGTGAAATGATATGATATTTGGATGATGCAATCGTTCCAACAGTCTCACTTCGTTTACAATTCTAACACGTTCAGCCTTGGGCACTCCAAACAATTTGACAACGTTCCACGCCACCTCTATGCCCTCGATAGTATCATAAGCACGGTATACATCTTTATATGCACCAGAACCAAGCTTTTCTTTAAAGCGAATATAACGCTCTGCGGGGGATTTTTCGACAATTGTCGACTGTTGAAGGGTTTGGGGGAGATTCACTGAATTATCATCATCCTCAGAAGACTGAGAGGTGTTGGGGTTTGTTATTTCCTGCTGCTGTTTCTGCTTATGTTGCTGTTTTTGATCAGGTTTTGTTGGTGAACTGTTCATGCTAGTGCCTTGGGGCCTGGCTCCAGAATTAATCTCAGGTGCTTCTCCCCCTTCGTTTACCATAACAGGCATGGATTGAATCCTTTTATGATGAGTTTGTTCTTTTCCCCCGTCATTGTCAACTTGTCCCTCAGCCAAACTACTGTCTACCTTCTCAGTTGATTCGATTATTTCGTCACCATCACTACCTTGGCTGCCTACACTATTCGCCAGCACTCTTGCATGTGATTTATCAACTAAATGAGAGTCTTTGGTTGGGATAAGGAGATAATGAGAAGAGGGGATATAATAAATAACTTGGTACGAAGCTGCTCTTCTTGCCACGTTCAGGAAAACAACCCCAACTAATGTGGGCTCAGGCAACAGAACAAAATCCAGCAGGCTTAAACTGACACAACACCCCTTGAATCATCTTTCGTGGACGACATAAAGTAGCACCTACAGTTCAACAAGCTGGCCAAGAATATGCACACGATGAATGTGATGCTGTCGACTTACCAGCTGCGTTGACATCCGTCTCACCAGATTTTGTTATTTTGGAACAATCACGATCAGGCGAGTTAGCTGATGCATCGTGTCCGTAATTTATCTGCCCAATGGGAACTTCAACGGCTGCTGGTGTCAATGCTTCGCTGATATTGTTCGCCCGTTCCTGTTGCATCCCCGATGAATCTGCCGGACCAGCCTCATGATCAGCACTTGTTTTTTCATGCCCATTCATTCTGTCCACTCCCGAACCAATCATCTTCTCGTCTTCCTCAGAGCGCGCCCCTTCATTTCCCGGCACAACCCCAGCCCCCAAAACGCTGTTGTGGCTCGTCATATATAAATGCCTTGCTAATCAACGAATTAGCGAGTCGATTATTTCTCTCGGCACAGCAACGGGCAACGCGGAATAACATCAACGGCATGCGCGCCGGTCATGGTTGGTGAGGGCTTTGCTGCTTTGGTAGGTGTGCTGTATGGTACCGTAGTTTGGTATGTAGTAAGTAAGTAAGTGCGTACTACACGTTAATGTGATATGTAGACCAAAATATGGTACCTCAGTAAGAGTACTTAAAAAATACTGCCAACAATGAAGAAGTCTTCATCCCATACATCCCATAACATACCAACAAATCCGCACAAAACTATTGCCAAGAATAAATAATGGTGATGGTGCAAGCTGAGCTTCCTGAACCACATTTGCACCATAAATTCAAGTGAAACTGCAGTACTTACATGAACATAAACGATACAAATTTCTGGAATTAGAATAAGAATTAATACGGAGTGAAATATCTGAACAACCTAACCTATATCCCTTTCTAAGTGTTTGCAGTTCAGATATTTCCGCCCAATTGACCTCATCTTTTCATTCAAATTTATTGGCCGGACTCTGGAGTCTGGATGTTTGTGGAACTGACTGTAATGATAGCTGTAGTATATTATATTATTGTACAGCATTACACGCCATCTAAAGACTCTACTACTTCACAATTAACCCCATTCTTGTTTTGTAAAAACTTCAGGACTTATTTTCTTTGTTTGATGAATGCCTTGCAAATCACTGAAGCACTTGCTGAATTTCAATCTTTTGGTGTTTAGTTTAGCGTCAAGTGTCATTGTGTTGTTGGTTGTTGTTTTTCTGTTCTTTTGATACGACCAAAATATTACAAATTTTGACATCTGACCGGCTTTTTGAGCTCACTTTGACCTTAGATTTCTTCCCCAAACCCAATACAAAGCTGATCAAGACAAATGAGGGGTTATCATGTATCTTATCTTGTTGAGAAAATCACGTGGACTACTACTACAACATTGAAATTTGATTAGTAGTTCTTGAAGAATTTCATTTTACAGTAGTATTACAAATGATTTTGAATTAATTTGTTGTCCTGTTGAATCAACCAAGGTAACATTCACAAGAAATAAAGTACAACACAATGCTTCAAATGGAATCATAGAGGTAGAGGTGTCGAAGCCTCTTGATACACTAGAGAATAGGTTGCTACAATCCCATGATCTCAAATCCATTCCTTGTCTCCAAGCTTGGCAGCCAAACAACCCACTTCAATTTGTAACATTGAAAAAGAAAATCCAAATCCAACCACTGACTTTTTCTCCATTTTGAGTACTTACCACAAACTGCAAATTCAACCAAAAGAAGCTAGCAAGAGGTGATGGGAAGTGATGTGAAGTGAAGAAGACGATGATAAAGTTTGGCCGTAATTTGGCGACAGGAAGGTATACATCGAATGTAAAACTCAAAAGACAGGAAAAAATCCATACTTTTTAGAAATGTTTAGATGGCTGTGACCTGTTTCAGCAGTATTACAGCCACTGTAGATGCTCACATAAAAATCCATCATAACTCACATCTCCAACTTACAACTTTGGCATTGAGCCAGTATGATGTTTATTGTTAGCTCCAGTCATTAGAGCTATGAGAATAATGAGGGCCAAGAATTCACCAGAATATTGTCTATTTTGGTTTGATAGAAATTAACAGATTTGAGGATGAAGGGTCGAACAAGTTTCTTGTAAGAATAGAAGTAATACAGATATATCAAATAAGCCTTTAATTTTAGCTCTGCTCTTGCTTATTGTCTATAATTTGTTTCAAAGTAAAAAATGATCGAGTCAAAACCAATAATCCCATGGCAACATTCTCCTCATTTACTCCCGAACCGCCAGTTCCAGTATTTGCACTCGTTGTATCAGCTTGTGAAAGTGATGAGGTTTCATCTTTTGCATCTTCGATGGCAATTTCCGTGTCTAACTCTGGGAATGAGAGCACAGCCGCTGCCTCCGTAGCCGTTTCTAGTACCTGATTATTTTTTTCAGGGTGCAGAGATCTCAGCAACATATCTCGATTACGATACGTTATTTTCTCGGTTGTTGGTCTATCTTCAATACGAATGCATCCTGGTTCTTTTTTCTTTTCTCCTGAAGGTGATGCGATTTTTTGTGTAGACGTTGAATTACTTTCATTGTTTAAAGCTGCTTGGGTAGATTTACTTGTCTCTTTCGCTGCACTAAGTCGAGCTTTTCTCTTCATTTCAACGGTTTCGGCTGTCTCAGGCTTCGCCGGAGTCATTTTCTTCGTTTGCATTGCAAATCTCGTCTCCATCAAACGTTTCTGGAAATTGTATCCTGGCATTATTACTGACGCGCTCATGTTTGACAACAATTCAACGTTCGTATCGTCTGACAAAATTGATGGTTCGGGCGTTGACTGAGACAAAGGCATCACTTTTGTTTTATCGTCATCTGCAGCAGTTGAGTCCTTAAACAGACCAAAAGGATCCTCCCCACTTGATAATTTTTCATATCGTTCTTTGGCTGCCTTTTGAGATGCTCGTAAGAAGAAAGTTGTGTCTTCGTCCTCTATTGCATTCGAGAGTAATGCCGTCTGTGAAGGACATGAAAAGTGTTGTGGTCTATAAGAATTTCCATCACAGAATACTGGTTGAAAAGCATCGCATATATTGCTGTGCAATATTTCCAGCACGGCAAAAGATGTAATGATTGGCTTTGGGTTCAGCATGGTTTGTGTGGTTGGCGAGATTTTGTGTTGATTTGTGCCGGAGGTGGTGGGTGGTGGGTGGTGGGGGTGGTGGGCGCGCACCTGGATATGCGGCTCCCCCCTAGCTTAGATGTACCGCTCAAAAAAAAATGATTATTGTAGCAAAAAATTGCAAAAAAAGCAAAAAAAAGGGTTATTATTTATTAACGCCAATTGCCTAGTAACTACATGATCGACGAGTGGCGTTCACACATACAAGACACAAATCAACCGCCGCAATGAACCAAACTCACAAGATGGCCAACGTCTCAACAAATTTGGCGATCAGACACAATCACATCATGTTCCTCGAAGGGTCTCTTAATCGAGCTGATTTGTGTGAGTAGTGAGTATTGAACCAATTCGATTCTTCTCGTGGACTCAGCAGCCGACAGTCTGTCTTGTTGGGCAATTTTTTATGGTAAGTCGCCTAGTAAAATAACCTCAAAAGCAAGCACAATGACACAATGAATGCATCACCAAGGCTGTAATAACTCGATGAATGTTCTGGCCGCAGCCGAAAACTCTCAACGGATGTATTGCTTGTGATTGGTGTCCGATGACATTGCTGAGTTAAAGGATCCCCATCAGAGTTCTCGTGGTCAACATCGTGCCGATGAGTGGCCGATTGCCATGGTTTTGAGGTGAAAATATGTGTAATAAGTAGGTAAGGTTATGATAACCTTTTTTTGACCGTTAGCTAGTAGGTAAAAAATATCACTATCTACCTAGATAGTACCGTACACACATTAAGCCTGCTCTGGTTCTCATTCCAGATTTGCTCCCACATTAAGTCCCGCTCTCCCGTCAGTAACTACTAATTCCTACTGACAATATACAGTGAAATAAAATAATCATTGATTTGAGATCACACATTAAAGTGCCGCTCTGGAAGTTCCGTGGAGCGGATTATTGTGTGAACTACGGTAGATAGAACAAAAAATCTTCAACCCCCTCTTTTTATTGACTAGTATCTAGGTAGCTGCATCTTCATGGTATGGTATGGTAGTACGGGACTCACGGGACGGTAACATACTCTTGCTTGCCAGCCAGGGATGTCATGTTGTGAGGTCATGTAGGTGAGGTTTGGTACGAGTCTATTCCAACACACTGGTCATGTTGGAATGGCGAGCCCACTATTCGGAGTGGTTGGATGGGATTGAGGCTGCTCAGCCTGGCCTCAATCAGAGGGTGTTAGAAACACACCGCTCTCTGTTCGTTTGGAATTTAGGTGCCAGCATTGTCCATCAGACGGGAGCCGTGTTGGCTGAGATTCCAATGCTTATCGCCACAGGTAACTGCAAGACGAACCTGATGGCACCAGATCGCTTCGTGAGGAACTAGTTCAGTTGCGTAAGAGCATAAAGAACTCATAACCAGGTGAGGTTTGGTACTACCTCTAGGGTCATTGGAGATTGCCAATGTCAGAGTTGCATAACGAGCTACTAAAATGGAAAATTATGAACTTAGTTTTAGGAGAGAGATCAAAACTCTCAGAAAACTATCTACGTAGGGTACACTAGTATAGTTGCGTCCTCCATCCTCTGCCTTACCTGCCTTGACCATTCACAGAGAGTACCTTACGGCATGGCGTACTATTCATCATGTATCATGCTGTGTGTGATGACCTATCTCAACCTATCTCAACTACTGGGTAGACAAAGTGGCAACATCGTTTGACAATCAAACTACAAGAGAGAGTAGAATTGAGTTTGGCCGGTCATGTTATGTTTTTGGCAAACACAAGTTGTGAAATACACTCAAACATTATTTTCAATCACGCATCTCCTCACATTAACAATAGCATTGTCGAAAAATGAAAAATGCCTATTCTCTATTCTAGCTGTTACTAAATATCACGAAGTCCATCATGATTTTACAACCTCACTATTTTCATTTTTATGGGAGAGGAGGGAGCTCTACTGGTGGCACATAATCCAAATCTTCTATAAAATACTTCCACCTAGCCTCAAATAACCGCTTTGCATATTCATATAACCACATATCTTTCGGTAGATGATTTTCTATTTCCAATTTAATCTCATCAGAGGGAATTGGATACTGGCGACGTGCAGTGTTCTTTTTTGGAAGGGAAGGAGTGTGTTCTAAACCCAATGAAATTTGTAATAGTTTCATACTACGATCGACATCCTCTAATAATCCAAACCACACAGTTTGCTCTAATCTGTTAGCCGCAATTAAACAAGCAGCCGTTTTGTTCCGTCTAAGGTATTCCTTGGTTTCGGAATCTGTCTCATCAGTCTTGACCCAACCACCAGGATGAAATATCCCTGCTAAGAAATCAACCGCACCTTCTCCGTCATTTACAGGCTGAAACCAAGTTTTGTTTGAATCGTGCACGTATTCTTCTATTGTTTGATTGAGAATCTTTTGGGCCCAAGGCAACGTTTTGCTGTAGTAAAATTGTGATATAGACCGTGATACAGGATGCCGAATGAAAGTGATCACATCAGCAGTATGGCCTACATCCAAACCTTCCCGTGCTCTTTTTAAAGTATTTAAATCAGGAATCTTCTTATCGCGATCATTAGCAGTACGCTCTACATCCAAATTATCATGTGCTGTTTTCGAAGATTTTGAATTGTACGTGTTCCTAACCTGACCATCTCGAATGAAAGTAATCTCATCAGTAGTCCTGTTCATTGATTTTGAGTTATACATCTTGACAGCATGATCCATTTCTATGAAAGACCAGTCAAAGTGATTAAAGCCCCAATATTTCTTGCTAATCTTTTTGGTTTTTCTATATTTCCTGAACATGTTGTCTATAGAGGAGCCACCCGCCTTGCCAATGTGAATGAAGTAGATTGGATTGGAGGTATCTCTCATTTTCCGTACGGTTTGTTTCGTAGCAATTAGTTTGCCGTCGTTTTGGATGCGTGTCTGTCTGGTGGTCGGAGCTGTTACACTCTCCACGTCTACATAAATCGAGGTCGTATTCCACTTGATATATAATCTAACGCATGTATTAATGAGATCCTAGAGCTTGGGAGATCCCTTTTCTACGTTAAAAAGCCGTTATATCTGCTAGCACAGACTCACCATTGCAAAAGACGACAGCCAAAGAATCAGGGCCAAAGTCAGAATAGTCCATCTTGAAAATAAGTTAATATGCGATGCAGCATTGATTATATTGCTACTGAATGTTATGATCATATTTATTACTATCTCAGCTACGTCCATAGCTCAATGATGGCATTCAGAAGACATTGAGCATGGTTGGAACTGGAACAATGGCGATGTGTCCGATTGTTTCAACGAGCGGTGAGAGAGATGATGATGATGATGATGAATGATGAGTGATGAGTGATGAGAGATGAGGGGAGAGAGAGAGAGGGTGGCCCGGAAAGTAAATTTTCTTGAACATTATCTACAGGTAATTTTTTATAAATCAATTAAATTTTTATAACATATTATATCTTACCTGTTGTGTTCATACTCACCTTTCCAACCTAATAAGTCAGTAATCTCTTTTAATCTCTTCAACCTTGTCTTCTTCACTGCTGGAGATCAAGATCATGCTTATCCGCATCATAATGCCATTTCTCCTCTCACAGTTACCAACATTATTGACGTTTGCAAAAAGGCCATCCCGAACGTCAACTTTCATAAGCGGCATCAAGTCACTACGATCCGTTTGCCGCGGCGGCAGTTCAAGCTCAGTCGCTGAGGGTGATGAGTCATCACCATCTTCAGCATACTTCCCTATATACTTCAATGATGGGTATGAAGTAGACTTACCGAAAGGTCATCGCTTCCCTATGGAGAAATACAGAAAAGTTCGTGCGGCGCTACAGGATAAGATTATGACCATTGATGAGAAAGAGAAGAAAGTTGATTGTGGTGAGTATATTGCGATACACTACACAATGATTAAGAGCATGCAGAAGTTAGATTCTAATGCGATCCATTTTTCGTTATTTGATATACATCTTGGTAAAACATAGAATTTCATGTATCGCCCTTGGCCACGACGCAGCAACTTTTAACAACACATGATCCCACCTACATTTCAAGATATCTCACAGGTAAGTTAACTGATCGCGAAAATCGTAACATTGGTTTCCCATGGAGTCAACAGCATGTCAATAGAAGTTTGAGCTCAGTTGGAGGTACTTTACATGCGGCCCTTTCTGCTTGGGAAGAGTACGTCAGGAGAAAATCAATACAGCAACGAGATGGTGATACAAGTAAAGACTGTAAAGGGACGTATTGCATGCTGAGGCTGAAAACGTACCTTGGGTACTTTGG
>JALLPH010000743.1:0-20275 GCA_036939855.1 Cyclotella choctawhatcheeana
CGTGTGATTGTTGTAGTGATTGTACGGTGGAGGTGTTGTTGGTGCTTGTCAGTATGCGTGTTTTCTCTGTATTCATGATGGCTCCAAGTGGTTCTGCTAGTTCTTTGAATTTGTCGAGTAGCGGTTCAACGTCTTCTAATGCTACTAGAGCATTGCAATCATCTACGTAAGCCAGAATAAAGCCGAGGGTGCCCTTGTTATCGTCGCCGAGTATACCAATATCACGGCGGTGAGCGGCGAGGGTGTTGAGTAACTCTTGTAGTTCGGTAAGGATTTCATGTAAGACGATGGCTGCAAAAATGGGGGAGAATGGACAGCCTTGTGAAAAACCTTCTGTGACTGATGGGATAATTGTGTAAGTCCCATCGGACATTTTGACGATTGAGTATCCTGGTTCGGCATATAGGGCTTCGGCGAAGGGTGCTAGATTGGGGTATCTCTTTCTGATGAGGAAGATTAATTTTTCGCGGGAGATGCTGTTGAACATATTTTTGATGTCTAAAGACACAAGTGAGCGTGTAGGGAGGCATTGTTTTTGTTGTGGTTGTGTGATGTACTTCTCTACTCCATTTCTGATTGTGTGTATTACCATGTCACAGCCTCCATGGACTCCGACGGCGAAATTGAATGGTAGGAGGTGTTGTGCAAACAGTGGGGTGAATTGTTTTAAAATTGCGATTGCAGTGATGCGTCTGATGGCGGATGGTATTCCAAGTGGGCGAAGTTTGGTCTTGTCGTCTGGGTCTTTTTCTAAGGCGACTAGGTATGTGGTTCGTAGGATTTTGATAATGACGGGAGGTATTTCGGCGTTTGCTATGTTTTGGAAGAAGGTGCATAGGGTGGTGGGTTTTATTTCGTCGGGCTGATTTCGGCGTCGTTGAATGAGGCGGGCTAGTTTGTGAAAAATGTCTAGAGAGTCGCATTGTATGCCGGGGGCTTTGCCTTTGTTGAGGTTTGTGATGATGTTTAATAAGTTGTCTGGACTGAATTGTATCTTGGGTAGGTTGTTGTTGCTCTGTCTGGTGATTCTGGGTGTGTTGTTGTTGCATTGTAGGTTTAGTGATGATGGATGTAAGTTGTGGTTGTGGAGGATGTGAATGTTTCTGTCGTCTACTTGAGCTACTGGTGTGTGTTTTGTGAGGCGTGTGTTGGCAGTTTTGAAGTTGTCACAGTTGGCGGCGATTTGTGCTGATTTTTGGACGTTTGGATGTGATTTGGATTGCTCTGCAGGTGTTTTGCTGGTGGTGAGTCGGCTGGCGTCATATAGTGTTTTGATGTCACCTTGGAGGAACTTGTTGAGTCGTTGTGAGATGAGTTTTCGAGTGGTGACGTTGTCAGGATCAGGATTCGGTGCGAGTATGAGTTGTTCAAATAATATGACCAGTAACCAAATGGGTGTTGGGTCGTAGTCCTTGGAATGTTGGTCACGGATGTTGCGTGGTTTTTTGTTGGCTTCGTTGCAGGTGGCGAGGAGCTTGTGGAAGGTTTCAAGTACATCGTCTTGTGTGGAGAAGGTGAAGCTGTTGTGGCTGATGAGTGACTGTCGGAAGGTGGGTATGGATGGGCTCAGGTTATGTAGCCAATTTAGTGTGTTGGACCAGTTGGTGGTGGTGGTGAGTGTACTCTCTGGTGATAGTTTATTGAGTAACTCAGAGTTAGTTTTATTCCTGTATAAGACATGTTCTTTGGACAAGTGTGCAGTTAGTGTTTTCTCTGTACAAAAGGATTTGTTGCACTGGCGACATATAAAGATGGATGCAGTAGATAGTGTAGGGTCACTTAGCGTGTGTAGTTCATCCGTGTGGTGTTCGCGTAAGTGTTGTCGTAGTAAGGTGGTGGTTGCGAATTTGTTTGAGCCCTTGCTGGAGTGATGACAGCATGTTTTAAAAGGGCAATGGTGGTCAGTTAATCGGGTGGCTTAATCTATTTTGGAGTGCGTGCCAGACTCGGGAGGTGTGTTGTCTGGGAGGGTGTTGGTTTGAACGTAGGTGATATATTTTTGGAAGAAGTCTTGTTCATTGGGACATCTGTTGATGAGATTGTTCAAATCCATGATTTTGGTTGGGGATGGGTCACAGTTGAGTTTGGCTTGTTGTATGATGGAGGCGGTGGCTAGTGTCTCTGCGTGTTCGTCAATCTTGTAGTATGAGTAATTGCAGGTATTGTTGTTGATATGTCGGACGTAGAAAGGGGCTTTGAAGAAAACTCTGGGGGAGATGTTGCCAAGGGTGTGGATAATGTTGTCAATGGCATGGTTGTCCTCTGATAGGAGGATTAGGGCTGGGTCCATGACGGTTTCGTTGTCTTGGTATTGGCCTATTTTGATCGTGTGGAGGTGTGGTAGGAGGTGTGGGATGTGACGTTGTAGGAAAGAGTTGGCGTCATAGTAGGTGGTGAATAGGGGAATGGGTAGGACGGCTCCGTGGTTGGATAGGTGATCGTTCGTTGCATTCATGGCGGTGCTCTGGCGTTGTTTTTTGTGGGGGGCAGGGTTGTGGCTGGATTGTGTGGTGGCTGAAGTGGTGGTGTTAGTGTCGTCGGTATTGTTTTGGTTGAAATGGACGTTAATGGGTTGGCCGGTTGTGTTGAATTTGTGTGGGAGTTTGGCAGTGTTGAAGGTTTCGTGATAACTGCCGATGAAGTCGAAGGGGGGTGGTTGGCTATCATCGGAGTTGTTATAGTCTGGATCATCGAAGTTGTCCTCCCCAAATGACTCTGTTGGGAGTGATTCATTGTCAGGAATGGGTGGTGGGGAAGGTGGACCAAGGCCGAATCTGACACGTCGTCTGTACTGGGCAGCTTTCCAGGGGGCTGAGTCGATGGCCTGAAGGCAGGCGTCGTTCATGGAAAAGATGCTGTGATGAAATGACAAAGGGGTGTGTTCAAGGCGTGCCAAAAAGACTTCTGGAGTGTCATATATGGTGTTTGGGTATTCAATTTTGTTTGTGAGACGGCGACTGATGCGTGTGTCACCAAGGAGTGAATCAGGTAAGTCGCCGGAAAGGTTGGTGGTGTGTAGTCCCGTGGTTTTGTGTAGTTTTTCAACAATGTCTTGTTCAGTGTGGACATGCGGGTAATGTTGCGTGACGTAAGCCATTGCGGCAGCGTAGGTGGGGAATCCCTTGTAGACTGCTCCTGAAACCCCATGTACCTGAATTTTGAGTTTGTTCCAATGGCCGATGGCTACTGCTCGTTGCCCTCCTTTTCCCCACACTACAGCGATCCAGCGTGGATTGTCTGATGTTCCGAGGCGGTCCCAGTGGTTGGTGAAGGTGGTGGGAGGTGTAGTATGTGTATTGGATGTTTCTGTGTGAGTTTGGGAGTCGGGTGGTGCGAGTGATGGGATTTGATGAAAGATGATGGATTGAAATCCGTCTGGGTCGCTTTGGCGGATCGTAGTGGTATTGTTCTTGCGGCATAGTAGCTGAATGCCATATTGTTTAGAGTTATCGGTGGTTTTGATGATGGTTGGTATGGCGGCAGTGATGTCAGTGAAGTTAGACGTAATTTCTTCACATGATAGATGAATGGATGGGATTTCACGTTTGTTGATGGGGCCAATGGTGATGGAGGTATGAGTACTGTTGAAGGTGGAGGCGTCCTGCTGTTGGGACTTGATGATGTTGTTTCTTTTATTGTTGTCTGGTGGGACGCCAGTGATTACCACGGGAAGGTTGCCGAAGACGTGGACAGGGTTGTCGGTTCCTAGGAAGATGACATGTTGGGCGAGGTTTTTGGAGAATTGGTCATTGGCGCAGACTAGTGCCAGCATCTGATTGTCTTTTGAGTAAGGTTGGTGTTTGGTGTTATTCTTGGGCTGCTTCTTATTGGTAGACCTGTTGTTAGTGTGATTGGGCTGGTATGGGATGATGCCGAGTGAGGTAGACGTGAGGTAGCTGTTCGATAGGAAGGAATCGAATTCAGGGTGGCTTTGTGTGTCGCGATCGATCAGGTCGGAGAGGTATTGGCTGAGGAATTGTTCACGGGAGAAGAAACTGCTGCTGACTTGTTTGTAGGTGATTCCTTGAAAGAAAGCAACAATAGTGGGAGTAGTTTTGGAGTCAAGTCCGTTGAGTGGAGCTGGATTGAAGCTAAGAGAAGGCATGAACCATGTGAAGGGGTCGTCTGATGCGAGTTTGGTGTTGTGGCGTGATGAGCAGTAGTGGTAGATGTTGTGGAGGCAGTCGTTGACTTCTTGGGCTGGAAATGGGCTGCGAGACTGGTGGTATGTGTGTAGTTTGGGGATGGTGACGTCAATGTAGCCAGATAGTTTGCCGTCGCCGCCAACTTTGCGTGTGGGGCAGTCTTTGTTGTGTATGAGGATGAGTTGTGTGGAGGGATCATTATTGAAAGAGTTGAAGTCGTCAATGAAGGCTTGGGCTGCGATGTCGGAGGTGAACTCGCTGTCAAAGTAAGAGTTGGATGAAAGGGTTTTGATGGTGGTGTGCCAGCGTAGACTGAAGGTTGGTATGTGGCTGTTTTGGATCGGTGTATGTCGTAGAGGGGTTAGTGTAGGTGTGGATGAGCGGCCAAATTCGTTAATGTCAGTGGCGACTGAATTGGGTGAGGTGTAGTCGTTCGTATTGTGTGTGGAAGTCATGGATGAATTGTTGGAGACTGTGTTTGGGTTGCTACGGTGGTTGGAGGTGTTGAGGGCGTTGAGGTATGTGGTAGGAGGGCGAGTTGGTTTGTGAGAATTAGTCTGGTTGTGGCGAGTGGTAGTTGTAGGATTCGTGGGGTGAGTTGGTTTATGAGGGTTAGTCTGGTTATGATGGTTAGTGGGTGTAGTGTGTTGGGTTTGGTTTGGTTTGGTAGTGGTGGTGGTAGTATTAGTTGTAACATTCGTAGAATTAGATTGGACTTGAGTACGGTGGTCAATCTCTTGGATTTTAGCAGTAAGATTAGTCATAACCTGAAGGAGTTGGTTAAGCGTAGTTGCTGTTGGCTGTTCTGTTGTCGTGAGGCGTGTAGATGTAGATTGATTTGTCGTGTTAGTGTCGTTGGTGCCATCATTGTTGCAATCCATTGGAACAGCGTCAGTGTTAAGGCCAGTGTTATGGATGGTGTTGTTGAGTTGGGGTTGTGGAGTTTGGTATGGATCTGGCGAGACGTGCGGGTTGATGGTGTTTGTGAGGCCTGGAGGTGTTGGGTGGCTATGGGTGTGTGTCGGCGGTTGTTGGAGTGATCTCGTAGGTGTGTCTTGGGCGGTGGATTGGTTGTTTGGGTTGCGTGGGGGAATGTAGACTTGGGGTGGTTGTTCAGGTGTTGCTGTGGATGAAGTAGTGACTCTGTTGGTGACGCTTTCTGGTGAAGTGGGCTGATTGATTTGTATCGTAACTCCGGTCGGCATGATGGGTGGAGTGGGTGGGACCTGTTCGGTGTCGTCTGTGGGTGTTGCGGCGATAACTTCGTTTGGTGTTAGTGTAGAAGTCGTAATGGGTTGTTCGAGTGGGAGGTTGAGGTGACGTTGGTTGGATGAATTACTTATCTGTTGAGTTTCGGCGTTGAATAGGGTGTCCGAATTGGCCGGTGATAGTAACGACGGAGACGATTGGGGCGATTGAGAGTTGTCGACGTGATCGGAGTTGTTGGTATTGGTGTTGTTGTTGCCGAAAATGGAGGTTAGAATGCTCTTCGTCGACATGGATGGATTGATGTTGTTGTTGCCGGTGCGGTGTAGTTGTTGTTTGTGAGTAGTAGATGTGAATAATGAGAGCGTTGTGAAAAGGGTCGTTAGGGTGAGTTTGTATCGTTGGCGTCGCTGGTGTTGGTTGAGTTTGAAGTGGCGATGGTGGTCGTTGGCTGTATTGTATTGTTGTTGGTTATGGATTGGTTTGGTGTGTGTATCATGGTGGACGGTGTTGGTGGTGGGTGTGATGGCGGCGGTTGATAGGGTAGTGCTGGCGAGGGTCTGGGTGATGGCACATATCATTTGTCTGATGAGAAAGACTAGCCTCCGCTGCGCTCCGGCTAGCCCTCCGGGATCCCATAATATTACATAAGCGTAACAATATACCTTTGGTATCTTTCACACACCGCCCACCTGCCGTGGTCCCAGGGTTCCCTTAATATTATGTACGTCGCGTAAGATAGATAAAAGAAAGAAGGCATATGGTATGGGGGTATCATTCACACACCGCCTACCTGCTGTGCGTGGTCTGTAGGTAGGTAATTTTTAGGTGACAGACAGACCGGGTATCTTTTCTCATATCTTTTTGACAATAACACACACACAGACACACACAGAGACATGACAGGGCTCCGTTAATAATATGGATGGTTGAAAATGAATGGAAGACGACAATGAACTGAAAAAACGAAGATCTGAGCTGGTCTAAAAGTGCACACACATGAGAATGGGTGGCTAACAGATACAAAGATGAGATGATGCTCCTTGGCTTGGTTCGAGGGTAGATCATCCCTGTGAAAAGATGCCAATGAGATGTCAACCCACTGCTGATGAGGTCTCTATTCAAAAAAAGTGAGCTCAACGGGGCTCCTGTTGGCAGTCTTTGACTCAGCACCATTTTGTCTTGTACAATTACGACGAGACTCCTAAAGGATCCAATCTTTCTGTAGGTGCCTAAGGGCGGGCCGTCAATGAACTTAGTCACTAGATTTAACGACGACCTCATGATGCTACCCCCTTTGCGTAATAGCTACCGTAGATCTTGGTGTTTCCCGAATAGTAAGAAAACTCTGTGTTTAAGGAACACTAGGGTACAAAACAGCATATTTAAGCCTTACGACGAAACCTCCAGTAATGAAGACATGTTCCATGTCATTCCCCTTCTCATTAGCTACACTTCCATATATGCGTCACTCCTAAAAATTCCACTTCTTCGCTCAGATCCGAAAACCACTTTTCCTGTGAAAACCATTCCCTAAACACCAAGATATGTTTTGAATCAAAGAATGAAGCAACATATTATGATAACAAGACTTTGCTATGGACTTAAGTGATTTCTATATATCATTCAATCTTTCAACCATGAGGGCTTCGAAGCCACCAGCAAGGCCTTTTCATTGGTGAATTTAGCTTTCAGGAATTTAGGATAGCTTAAAGCTCCCATCAAGAGAAGATCTATGTACATCATGACCATAATGTTTCTACTTCTTGCTCAACCTTTTGTTTTTCAGCCATCCTTGTAAATGTAACCATTGCTGTATTGTATTTTCTACCACAGTCCATGCAATGTAACAATCCTGACATTGAAACTGGAGCACCGTATGTGAAGCTTGTAATGATTTCTGGCGCCTTGCCATCATCATTTGAATCTGCTTCTGTCACAAATACCACAATTGAATGTCCATCAGCCGACTCTTCTTCTGCAGAAGGATCCATCCAAACTGAGTTTATATTGTCATTTAGTTGCTGCTGGCTTTCCTGACATGTTCTACTTGCAACTACACATGTTGTACTAGCCACAGGAATCATTCTCATGGCCACACATGCATCCATCAATGCCAAGACCGCACAATTTACCGCCACTCCAGGGACACTCCCATCAGCTTGCACAATTTGAATGACCACCTGTATAACACATCGTGGGTATCGTTCTAGCATAATACAGGACGACAAAGCATCACAAACAAAAGATTCAAGTTCACGTTCCGTTGCTCCTCCTCCAGATGGCAGCGGCACAGGCAGAGGCTTCATATATTCTCCATTAGTGCAATCGTCGCTATTTGATGAACCACCGCCAGAACCAGCCATCATGACACCCTTTGAGAAGACAGCACTGACCAACCCTCGATCGATTCGCTCTCGATGCGAGATACGTGGAGCGACGGGGCCGTATACTGCCACCATAACATGAGTGTTACCCGCTTTGAGAGAGGCAGATCCATCAGCTTGGTGGAGGGGAGAGAGCTCCGCGGAGAGAGGCCGAATTGTTGACGGTGAACGGTGTGATGGGCGAGGATATGTCATGAGGAGGCTTGAGTGTTGTTGTTGGGTGGTGGGTGGGGGAAGGTGGTGGAGTTTGTGTGGTTTAATTAGTGTGGTTGGTGGTTGGGTGGGTGGTGGTATGATGTAGTATGGTTAGTTGTTGCTGGTTGCTGTCCGCTGTCCGCGGTTGGCACTGTTCGTTCTTGCAATCATTAGAACAACATCATCATCTATCTCTATTCTCTATCCTCTCAGTAGCTGGTTGCTGGTTGCCCATCGGTCCAACAATGCTGGCTCCCCATCGACTCTTTCTAGGAGAGCTGCCACTGTTTCTACAGAAGAACTCAACGAACAACAGTTGCAATCCGCTCAGGCTGATGGGGCGAGTGACTCAAGTATCACAGCATGACAAGTCATCAGCATTGTCTTCGTCTACCACCACCACAACTTCGCAATTAAAAAATCACGATCAAGACGTGACATTAATTGTGATCGATGACGGTACATCATCATTAGACGTAGTTCATACAACATCTCACCCTATCGTTGAAGTAGGTCAGCTGATAGATTGCATTGGAAATATTCATATTGTCCCGGGTCAAGATCCATCATCTGCATCCGGTGAACAGTTCCCTCAAAACTATTATCTCGAAGCTACTTCTGTGTCAATAATAAACAACTCGCAAGAAGAAATACTTCGTCAGTTAGAGCTATCGAAAAGAAATACAA
Organism: Cyclotella choctawhatcheeana; assembly: GCA_036939855.1. NCBI lineage: Eukaryota > Bacillariophyta > Thalassiosirophyceae > Thalassiosirales > Thalassiosiraceae > Cyclotella > Cyclotella choctawhatcheeana. The sequence goes on from JALLPH010000743.1 coordinate 8,621, forward strand.
ACATCGACAACATACACGTCACACAGTATTCAACAATATTGCAGAAAAAAATACCGAAGAATAGAGTTTTAACATCATCTCATTTGGAGAGTCAACTGAATCCCCTTCATAACACCATGTACCCATTTCCATCTCTCACTCTCAACTCGGAAGACGCCTTTCGATACATAAGCTATTCAGCAAAACATGGGGGCATATCAACTTGCGAACTAGAAACTCTTGTGGGTGCAACAGAGAATAGAGAAAAGAGGGCAGTTAGAGAGGCCGTGGAAGAGTTGAAGGCTAGTGGAATGGTTCACGTGAAGGAAGGTAGATTGCTCCCGTTGTAAATATTACTAGTGTTAGATGTTTGATTTCATTTAAATTCATTATGACAAGGTCAAATTTCTTGGGTGTCAATCTCCACATATTCGTTATAGTTTTTGAATGTCCATAAAAGGTGTTTTTTGCATTGCATATCTCAGCTGCTTAAAGTGCAACCTCATCATGGGCTAGCTCAGTCTGTGTATCACAACTCAAGAGCCAGTCATCTGCAACAGACTCAGACGACGAGTCAATGATGATACTCCCATCAACTGCAAAGACAGTAACTCCATCTGGTGCACCAATCTCTGCCCTAGAAACGGCCAATAAGTCTTCTGAATTAAATCTGCACATCACGCATGTAGCCGGACTATGGAGTGTAACTGTTGGAAATAATTCTTGGTTTCGAGGGACAGGCAGAGAAAGCGTTGGGACATCATATGTGTCTTCATTCTGATGATCATCAGCAGCTCTATCCATGCTGCATTTTACAGGGGGAATCACGTTGCCATTTACATTAAACGTGACATCAGCCATCACAACAGGACCATCTCTGGTGTCGTGTGATGCGTTGTCATCGAGATACACCAAACAACCTACCGTGGAATTGGACCCATATGATGACTCCTGTGTGTCGCTGGGAGCAAACCATTTTCCCAACATGAGAATTTGGCCTGTGGTGCATAAACCAACTGAGCCCTTCCAAGCACCAACGAGAGTATTTAATGGCATTTCAAGAGTTGACATCCCGATGGATAAAGTAGCGACATCTAACTGAGGTTGATGTCTATGTGCCTCATTCATTATTGTTGGTGGAGGTGAGACAGAGATCTCAAAGTAAACAAAACTGTTGCGCATGACTGGAATCATTGAACGTGTAGAACAATAGAGAGCATTACTGTATACGATAAGAAGTGAACGGTTAGATGCAGGTGCATGGACATGGGAACTCTAAGTTACAAAGGCAACAATCTAACTTACCCAACCTTTGTGGCAATATGCTGACCACACGACAAAGCAATCCCACTTCCTGCATCCGCTGCAGCATCAAACACAGCCAGACGCGCCCCCTCCTGCAATGCCTTGGACATGGCGCGAGTTTGTTCATTGGTGTTTTCCAACCCCCGTTCTACGCGGAGTTGATCCCTAGCCAAGAATATCACATTCTCAGTAAACCGGCAGCCCCTTTCAAAGTAATAATGCCTGCTTGTAGGGGTAGGCGGAAAGCTTGTTGGAGTTCTCATGAATATACTTCCAGTGTTGGAAAGAGATTCCGAAGACAAAGAATCATTGTCACTGGGAACATCTTCTACGTTATGTGATCCTGGCGATTTCGTAGACAGGTCAAAGGAGACTTCTTTCTTCATTCCCTTTCCTGTTTTCTTTGGACTTGCTGGTTGAATAGTCGCTGTAAATGGACGGAAAGATACATTGTAATGCATCATTCGTTGAGCTCTTTTCTTTTGGGACCTGCTGAAGGCTTCTTCCCCGAAACGCTCGGAGTAGGCAACTAGTTTAGATACATTGTCCATTTTATGAAGACGGCGGAATAGCTGCCATTGCAAACGAGTGAAAGTGGATGAGTTGAATCAAGAAATTCAGGCATCAAGTAAGATGAATCAAGTTCCCCCTCACCTTACTTTCCAGCGGATTTTCCACCGCCACAACCTTCCCCTGCATCCCATTCCTCATCCCCCCACCACCTCTACTTAATCCTGCTCCTGCCAAGGCCAATCCCTGCCGACTCAACCTCTCCAATGCCGCGTTACTTGCACTCCCCACCCCTGTGGCTACACTATGCAAACCCGAAGCTAGCTTCTCTCCTGTTTTATTGACGGAACGATGGGCTAGTTCAAAAATGTTAATCGAGGATATGGAGTCCAGGATGGTAAAGGTTGTATTTGATGCAACAGAGATGATTGTCCAGGCAGAAAAATAAGTGATTTTACCATACGCAAAAGTTGTGTGTATCGCTAGATCGAATGATGATTCTAGTAAATCGAGAAGAACAGAGGGTGGGATTGAATTAAGAAGTGTGTTGAAGATGACACGTAAGATTTTCCTCTTTTTGCGTTTGATCTGTCGTTTTCTTTTTGATGGGTGTTGTGCAATCGCTGTGCTGCTATTGTTCACGTGTGCTTTTTCGTTATCATGTTCCCCCAATTCTGGCATTTCTTCATCACAGTAATGCAACTTGCTTGAGGGGGACATGTCAGGACGGTGTCTCAGTGTTTCTGGGTTAGGGTTTGCCTGTTTTTGAGACTGCTGCTGTTGCTGCTGTAGTTGTCTCTTTCTATTTTGACTCAATCTCACCGCTGTAGCATAAGCATCCAGACAATAATCTCTGAGAGGGTGAGGATGAGCAAACACCGCCTGAGCCAATTTACTCTGCAATGCCCGTTTTCGTTGGCAATGTTCCCATCGATTACGTGATGACTCTTCGCTATCTACACTATCATCATCAGAACGGCTATCACATGAAACTGCTGTCAATGCAGGAGTCATCACTTCTGCAGAACCATTCCGTTCACACGTTGGCTCCCCCGCCGGAGTCCACACACGCCTCTCCTCTCCCCCCTGCTCACAGCGCCAAATCTCATCATCGCCATCCTTCTGCCATTCATTGGGCGTCCATTCTTCCAGAGGAGACAGCGCCATGTGCGGCAACGATTCACTCTGATTCCCCACAAACCACCCCTCGCTGTCCTCGTCTTCGAAGTCAACTATGGAGCTCAAGGTCTGCTGATAATCGTGCAAGCTGTTGTTCTGCAGGTTATCGTTACTCGCATCACGTGTCAGCCAAGCATCGAGTGAATGGCCCCCGGGCATGAAGAGTGAGGTGTTGGTTATATTCGACGAGCGTGATAAGGCACCTACACTCTCGGCGTCGCCGACAGAGAGGTAAGAGGCAATTTTGTGTAGAATCACGAGGGAGGGAAGTGAGTCGTTACGTGCTGCGTCTTCATCATCGCATGTTCCCTCCTCGTGATTGGTTCCGTTTTCGAATCGCGCTGAACTGAATTCGTAGTCATCCACGGGGCTGGCACACCGTGTTGCCATGGGGGTGTTGGGACGTCGGTGCGAGTGCGAGTTCATTGTTTATTACATTAATTAACACGCGATAACGGTGATTCTTCTCGGGCCCCGCACTGGTTATGCGACCTCTCAACGACGTAGATAATATTAGCTTAGCACTTCTCAGTGTAGAACTTCGCTTGCGAACGGGTCCTCGATCGGATTGTGCTATCTGTGAGGAGGAGCCGTCTACGATGACATAGGTCTCCAGTCTCCAGATAATAGAGGTCTCCAGTAGTCTCCAGCTTGCCATTTGCCTATGTCCTATGTCATCAAGGGTGAGGGGTAATAAGGTATCTACTGTCTACGTAGAGTTAGATTGCCAAGCAGCCGCTGCAAGATTTTTTATTATTTGTATTAGATATTATGGTATGCCGATAGATAAGACAAGGAGGGCTTACACCTGTGCCCTACATAGCATTTAAATCGAAATTCTTGTGCGAAGTGGACATGTGAAATTTCGTATGTCACGTGAGTTTCACGCGGAACTCTTCAGTATAATAATACTAAAAACATGAAATCCCGTAAAATTGAGTTTGACGAAGATCCAACATCTGAAAAACATCTAAATGGCAGCAGCAGTGTTCACAACCAGGCAGCGTATGATGTGTTCAAAGCGGAGACTGATGATGATGATAGCGTTGATGTGAATAACAACAAAGATGAAACTGCGGGAAAACGTATAAATGGCAGCAGCAGTGTTCATAACCAGGTGTTCAAAGAAGAGGCCGACGATGATGACGACAATGTTTATTTATTAATAGATATATCAAACTTCAACGAGACCTGTTTGTTATGAGAGTGGACTTGTTTGTTTGTTGATTTGAGTTGGAAGTGGACTTGTTTCTGCAAAACTTTAGCGCAGTAGGACCCTACATTATGATGAGTTGAAAATTAAAAGTTGAAAATTCAGAAAGCAAAGAAAAAGAATTAGTGTGGCCTTGGGCGCCTACAACTACAATTTTCAGCACCAAAACATGAAGAAATTGGCTGTAGATGGCCATGGTTGAAGTATTCTAATACTGTTCACTGATGGACTCAGGGCAGCTCTAGAATGCATGAAAGAACTGACTGTAGATGGCCATTGTTAAAGTGCCAGGTGGGTTGAGGTTGGCCCCGCAGGAGGGATGAGCTGTATCGGGTCGCACAACTCCCCAGCTAATAATGTTCGCTGATGGACTCAATGTGGCTCTAGAATGGGTGAAGAAATTGATTGTAGATGGCCATGGTTGAAGTGCTGCTGGGTTGATTGGGCCCGCCGGCGGGATAAGCTGTACCGGGTCACGCAACTCCTCAGCTAATACTGTTCACTGATGGACTCAGGGCAGCTCTAGAATGCATGAAGCAATCGCCTGTAGATGGCCATGGTGGAATTGCCAGGTGGATTGGGCCTGCCAGAGGGATGAGCTTTATCGGGTTGCACAAATCCCCTTTTTTCTAGAGGGTCATTCATTCTCCTGTTGGCCATATGATGTCTCATCCTGTTGTCTCTGAAAAATTGACTGAGGTTGGGTTTCTGATTTTAAGATATTGAGAAGTAAAGTATTAAATAAAGGAGTTACCTTGTAATTCTTGATGATGATGATGATGATGATGATGATGATGATAAAATAAATAAGCTGTAAATTAGCAAACAAACAAACAAACAAACAAGTTCAATCAGTGGAAATAATCAATAAGCAAACAAGTCTATTTGTAATGCAAATTAACAAACAAGTAAGTCCGCTTGTAACTTGTAATGCAAATCAACAAACAATCAAGTCAACTTCTAACACAAATAAACAACCAAAACAAGTCTACTTTTAGCACAAATCAACTAACAGCAAAGTAGCAAACCAGTCCACTTGTAAGAAAAATCAACAAACAAACAAACAAGTCCACTTGGAAGGCAAATCATGGGCTTTGCTCCACTCCCCAGCTAATACTGTTCACTGATGGACTAGAGACAGCTAGAATGCAAGAAAAATGTGGCTGTAATGGCCATGGTTGAAGTGCCAGATGGATTGGGCCCACCTGCAGGATGAGCTGTATCGGGTCGCACAACTCCCCAGCTAATGTACTGTCCACTGATGGACTTGGAGAGGTTCTAGAATGCAAGAAAAAATTGGCTGTAGATGGCCATGGTGGAAGTGCCAGGTGGATTGGGCCCGTCTGTAGGATGAACTGTAGGTGAGGTTTGGTACTACCTCTAGAGTTATTGGAGACTGCCAATGTCAGAGTTGCATAACGAGCTACTAAAACGGAAATTATGAACTTAGGTTTAGGAGAGAGATCGAAACTCTCAGAAACTTATCTACGTAGGGTACACTAGTATAGTTGTACCCTATCTGCTGTATCGGGTCACACAACTCCCTAGCTAAGAACACTGTTCACTGATGGACTCAGGGGGGCTCTAGAATGCATGAAGAAATCGCCTGTAGATGACCATGGTTGAAGTGCCACATAGATTGGGCCCGCCGGCCGGATGAGCTGTATTAGGGCACACAACTCCCCTTTTTTCTAGGTGGACACAAACCCAAATCAACACTGTTGTTGACGCAAATCAACTAGTTGTTGTCATCCATTACTGATTATTATCATGTGATTAAGCATAACTAATTCATGCAATTCTCACTATTGGATTGTTTTGTATCAATGCCGTGTTATTGTATTTTGTTGAGTCCTTGATTTGCGTTTTACCACCCATAGTTTTGAAAAAGACCCTGCTCATACCCAGTGACAGTTTCGACAAACGCAAATCAAGACTGGTGCTGACACAAATCAACCAGTTGTTGTTATCCATTATTGATTTTTTCATGTAATTAAAATTAAGCGTAACTAATTCATACAATTTTCACAATAGGATTGTTTTTTTTTTCACATGCCTTATCATTGTAAATTATTGTGTAGTTGATTTGCGTTACCACTCATATTTTGAAAAATATCCCATACCCAGTGAAAATTTTGACTCAACCAGCTGTCTACTGCGGTGGATTGGGCCTGTCAGCGGGAGGAGCTGTATCATGTATCACCCTCCACATCACACAAAAACTCCATTTTTCTAGAGGGCCACCTAGAAACAGCCAAGACGTTGGAAAAGACCCCCATACCCAGTGAAAGTTTTGACACAAACGCAAATCAACACAGTTAAAAGACGCAAAACGACCAGTTGTTGTCATCCATTATTGATAATGATCATGTGATTAAGCATGACTAATTCATGCAATTCTTACGATTGGATAGTTTTGTTTCAATGCCTTGTCATTGTAAATTATGAAATTGTTGATTTGCGTTACCACCGGAAGTTTGAAAAAAAACATTGAAAGTTTCGACGCAAACGCAAATCAAATCCGCAAATCAACCATGTTGTTGCCACCATCATTGATTTTTGTCATGTGATTAAGCATAACTAATTCACGCAATTCTCACTATTGGATTGTTTTTTTTTCAATGTTTTAATTGTCATTGTATATATTGAGTCGTTGATTTGCGTTACCACCCATAGTTTTGAAAAAGAACCCCATGTCCTGTAAAAGTAAAAGCATACAACCTCTTTCAAATTTCACCAATAAGCAACTTGCACAAATTAATTGTTGTATGATTTGATTGAAACAATGTTATTTCAACAATTAAGAGTTATATTTCATTGTATATATTGTTGAGTTGTTGATTTGCATTACCACCAATGTTGTTGGATAAGACCTTATACCCCGTGAAAGAAGTGTACAACTTCTTTTAACCTTTTTACCAATAAGCAGCTTGCACAAATTGATTGTTGTATAATTGTAAATTGTTGAGTTGTTGATTTGCGTTACCACGAATGTTTTTTTGGATAAGAACCCGTCTAGCCTTTGAAAGAAGTGTACAACTTCTTTTAACTTTTACCAATAAGCAGCTTGCACAAGTTGATTGTTGTATACGTTTCATTGTAAATGGTTGAGTCTTCGTTGATTTGCATTACCATCGATGTTGTTGGATAAGACCTGGTCTACCCTTTGAAAGAACTGCACAAGTTCTTTTAACTTTTAACAATATGCAGCTTGCACAAGTTGATTGTTGTATAATTGTAAATTGTTGAATCATTGATTTGCATTGCCACCAATGTTTTTGGATAAGACCCTGTCTACGCAGCTTGCACAAGTTGATTGTTGTATACATTTCATTGTAAATTGTTGAAGTTGATTTGCATTACAAAAGGAGGCCGCTGCACTAGAGTTAAAGTGACTTGAAGAGGAGGCCTCTGCACTGGAGTTGAAGAGGCTCCAAGAGGAAGCTGCTGCACTGGAGTTGAAGAAGCTCCAAGAGGAGAGCACTTCTTTGTAGTTGAAGAGGTTCAAAGAGGAGGCTGCTGCATTGGTGTTGAAGAGGTTGGAAGAGGAGACAAATAATGCAGAGCAGCTACTGTAATACTTTGTAATTTTCTCAAGGTGGCAAGCATCTGAAGCATCATTTCAGCAAAATTCAATGCCAAATTATCGTTATCCCAGCATTTTGCCATAGGCACTTCGCGTTGCATTATGCAGTATTCTCCAGTGTGGATCTCAGTCGACTCAACGATAGAATACATAATTATAATAGATTATGCCGATGTTGGTTGATGCTACAATTAGTTTCATACAAAATAATATTTATATTTAATGACAAAATAAAAGCAAACAATTTACAATGCAACTTAGTTCTTCGTGAGGCTGATTGTTACGTAAATATTTTGTGATTTCTTTACTTAACAATGAAAGAGCATTTGAGACGACCACAAGTCAAGGAACTACATACATATTTTGTTGTTCAAATATCATTTGAGACGACCACAACTCGATGAAACTATGGTTCATCTTGCTCTCAAGGTTGATTATCCTGTGGGTAGCTGGTTGCTCCTCTTGCTCTTGAGGTTGATTGTTGTGTCAGCTTGTTTGTTCGGATGGCACATTATTCGCTCGGTTTGCCGATCGACAATGAACCACTTCCAACGCATATCAAATTTGCGTGGTCGTAGGCACGGACACTGAACCATTTTCAACGCGAATCAACGTGATGTTGATTTGCGTGGTCGTAGGCACGAAACAACCGGGATAGATTCTCCAACGCAAATCAATTCATTCGTTTGTGGTCGGAAGTCGGGAAGCTCGATCGCTCGTTCACTCGTACTACAGCAGCAAAACGTTGCCGCCATGGTTGCTCTGTCTTCGTTGATTTGCGTTTGCATTGATGTTGGAGTGGCGTGGAGTCGGGAATCTCGCTCGCTCGTTCATACATCAGCAAAACGTTGCCGCCTTCGTTGATTTGCGTTTGTATTTGTATTGATGTTGGAGTGGCGCGGAGTCGGGAAGCTCGCTCGTTCATACTACATCAGCAAAACGTTGCCGCCATGGTTGCTCTGTCTTCTTCGTTGATTTGCGTTTGCACGCGTTGATGGACGTTTCTGTCTAACTTTTTGAAAGAAAGGTAGATATTTACTGACAATATTTGACAGGTAGTTAATGAAGTAAGTGAAGTAAAAACATCAATTTACCTAGATATTTCAAAAACATTTCGGAAAAATTAAAGGTAATACACACAAATCACAATAGCAAAAACCTAAAAAATCGAAAAAAAATCATATTTTGGATGATGATTGGACAATCCGGACCCACTAAACAAAGTAGACACAACTAAGATTTTCTAAAAAATCTTGATACATCGATATCAGCTACATATGTGGTTGTAGTAGCCGACTGTATCGTATGGATGGCCGTATCGGATACGGTTGTTGATTATTGGTGCTTCTAAAGATAGCAAGGACAATGAGCCTTTTTATTCTTCTATATTCTACCCCGAATGTTATCATTAGATGATGATTGCAACTCTACATGATGAACACTTGAACTTGACAGTCTTCCTACGCATAGCTAGGAGTATTACATAATATATGTATTATTGGATGAACACCACGGACCCCATACCTATTCACTTTGCTGCTGGTTTTCTGTCCTCGTTTTCATCGTCTCCAGTCAGCTGAAGCATCAATGAATGGACCCTCTCTTCAAGCGGTGAAAGCATCTTTTGAGTAAGTTCCCTTGCCTCCGCCAGCTCCGCTTGAGCCTCGGCAATTTGTTGTCGAAAAACAAGTCTATCTTTCTCCAAGGACTCATTCATATCTTTTAAGAATACAGCTTGATCATTCACCTTCTTATTCTTTCGTCGGAGCGTCGCGCATCTCTGTTCTAACTGATTCCGTTCTTGTTTCAATGCTGATATGAGATCACTAGTTGATTGGGGTTTCGAACCAGATGTGTCATCGAATTCTCGACGGATGGCCTCCAGCCTGCCCTCGTAGTAATTACGTTGTTGCTCCAGTTGACTCTTTAGTAGAGTGTAATACTGCCCAGCGAAGTTTTCTAGCTTTCGATGTATAGCTTCATCATCCTCCGCCGAAGAAGAGTACGTAGGGATAGAAGACCGCTCCATAGCAGTCAGTGTCGATGATGCATTGTCCGTGTCAGAGAGCAGTTCTTGTTCCCTGATGGCATCTACTACACGTGGATCCGCGATTTCCACTATTTTGCCATCTTCATTCTGCAACAGCCTGTGAACATAACCCCGGCCTGCGAAGTCCCAGACATGTTGAGTCTCCGTATCTAAAGCATAGGCATGTAATGTCTCCTCATAATGCATCCAAGCATGACCTCTCTGCGAGGGAATCTGTTCCATAGGGACGTGATCGGACCCAGATGCACAGGATACTACTCCACATATAAGACAAACGTAATTCCGGAGAGTCGTGGAGCAAACGTGGCATCTCGAAAGTGCCTCGTTAAGACCGGAATGATCATATCGACATACCGGACACGGTGAATCTTGCCACCGGGCTAAACAGTCGATATGGAATGAATGATTACAAACGGTTGTGAGGATGGAAGATGATGTGACATTATGGATGTTATTACTGTTGTTTGTAGAGGTGGATGGTTTTGATGGTAATGCCATTTTCTCGAGACACACGGGGCATTGGTGCTCGTCCATTGCGTGTTGTTGTGTACAATTCGATGATGCTGTTGCTATCGATGCGGCTATTTCGTCTTTGGACGTTGATGATGCAAAGAAAGGTCTGAGCAAGTTAACACCATTTTCACCTTCGACATGGACAACACGATAGACTGAGCAAGTTTCAGTCTCGTCAAGTGTTGTATCTAACACATGCATTGTTGTTAATAATTGTTCGGCAAAGTTGTGAGTTGATGAGACATTACATTGCTATGGAGGAGTCGTGTAACAACTTACATGGTCTGTGATGAAGATCCGTCACAAATGTCTCCGTAGATTCATCTGAATCCAACACAAATAATAGATGATAGTTCTTGTCTTCATCTTCAGTCTCTTCATGCACCTCTTGCTTCTCTTCTTCCGCGCCCGATAATGAATCTGAATCATCATCAGCCACTGAAGTAGTAGTATCGTTGGATGCATGATGCAAAATATCCATTGATAGCGATCGAGTGTATTTTGTAGCATTATTCAACTGTTCTTCCTCTAAAGTGTGACGATTATCATCCCTGGGAGTATGCCCATTATTATTATCTCCTCCAGCCTCACAAGCCCATGTCTGTGATCGTTCCCTAATGTTGGAATGTTTATCATCATCACTGCTTATTATTTGGTCTAACTTTTGTTGTTGTTGCCGTAGACTTCGTTTCTTCCAACGTTGGGCTTTCCTATGCTCACGTTCCTCTCTCTGAGATGAACCGATTACGATCCGGACGTGTTCGATGAAGGGACGATGGGAGCGCACCAGATTGAGTACTCCTAAGTATAATGAAAGAGACGATGTGATGCTGTGTGAGTTGAAGACTGAATAGCATCACATGAACAATTGTTTACAAGACACATCATACCATCCGGAACCTGATGAGGAGGCACATTGGTCATGACCGCCGTTCGATTCATTGATGACTTCTCTTGATTTGATGCATCATTACAGCAGCACTGCAATGTCAATGGATCGAGTGAAGTGCACGATGCGAAAGAACCATATGACGAAACGTCATCTTCACAATTGCCATTATACGGTGCATCATCAACTTCTGCTACGTGAGATGAGTCCCTGTTCTTGATCCGATGAAGCGTTACAATGCTGCCATTGTAAGTGCCCAAGGCGGGATTGCCGAATGCCACGTGCCATCGACAATGGCGATGATTCGGTTTCGCTCCGCTGTTGTTAATATCGCCTGATGTGAACGTTTCGTCTGCCATCTGCCATTTTTGGAAAATCTCAGTTTCGCTCGGTCGTTGGGCACATTCTGCCCTCTATCTATTTATCGCCCT
>JALLPH010000744.1:0-15232 GCA_036939855.1 Cyclotella choctawhatcheeana
GACGATTGGTCAGATTTTCGGCCTGGGACGATCGGCTTCAATAGGAACGCTCTAACAATTTCTCGCGTATAGCATTCGGACACAAACACAGGGGCGGGCGCAAATTTCGGACACAAAATTAGCGCGTAGGCTTACGCCTCCATTTGAAACCCCAAATTAGAGGCCCGCGCCCCATTTTGATACCCGCCTCTAGCGAGAAATTGCTAGTGTGGGTAGGTACGTGTCCTGCGGGCTGCGGGCACGATAATTGGAAGTCACTCAGAAAGCAAATCTTTCCTCGATCGTGTTTCTATCTCACAGTCACAAATCTTAGGCCTTCTGCGAGCAGTCTTGTGTGCGAAGTCCAATACAAAGACTTCATAGCAAATGTCAAAGATACACATGAAATTATCTACTTCTCTCAAGAACGCGAAGGATGAGATCCAATCTCTCTCTGGGTTATTGGATTTGCCGACATCGACACCCTGACGTACAAATAGTTTGTCATTGGTAACGGAGAACTTCTACAAAGGTAAAAAGATATTTTCATATATTACTTTTCTAAATCAAAAAAATCTTTACCTATATTTTTAATATATCCTTTAGATCTCTCGAAAATGCGACCGGTGACGGATATGAGAGAGAAGAATGTATGTGTGTTTGTCTTCTGCCGGTAGTATCTCTTCACAGAGGAATCAATAGTGTATCGTGTCTGTAGATATATGTGCTTGTCGAAGTTGGTATCTGTTTCTTTCTGATATAATGTCTGCCGTCCGTGAAAGACGAATGCAGCGCAACACTGAAGAAGTAGAGTCTAGTACCACCATAACGACCACTCAAATCACACTTCCTTCAAAGCAAAACAGCAGCCGCCCCAAAACACACAAAATCTCGATGTGCTTTCTGCTTACTTCTGCCCAACAAATCCGAAGCCCGTCAAAACCGCAAACCACTTCGTGATTCATCACTGCACGGGTAGTGGCAAGATAGTTGATTGCTTCTTGCCAAATCAAATCTGCCACCGCGCTTCACCCATACAATAACAAAATCCCTATCAGCTATCAGTTCTTCGAGATTCGCAAAACAACATCTAGATGCCATCCATTCGTTTACTCATTGCGTTCGTCTTGTCCTTGGCAGTGGATGCCCGCCCTCGTCGGACGCTGGGATCCAACGAAAGCATAGCAAATCACATTTCAGACGCACAAGATAGGTTCACCATTACCGCCCAAAACTACGATGCCAAACACAACGCTTTCTCATCCGACAACATCTCTATTGATGTTATTCGAGCACACCCAGCCATCACACCCGACACTTCAGTCGTATTACCTGACGGATCATCCATTAGATTTGGGAGTTCATCCAACAACATGCTCGAAACTATCTTAGTATCTGATACCACCACATCTTCTGGTCGGTCTAGCCTTACCATTATTGCTGTTGATCCAATTACCCACGAGACAAAGGGTGTTACGGAACAGAAGAGCGGTAAATACATCAAGATTCATCAGAGCGGGAATGGTGGAGTTGTTTTTGCATCAGAAGAGGATAAGATGGAAATGCCTTCCTGGGAATGTGGTGTGGGCAAGGCAGAGCATTCGCATCATGAGGATTTCAAAGAAAGGGGACAGCATGAAAGACATCGAAGGCATTATTTTCAAGTGAGCTACTCTTTACTTTTGGGCTGCTTCTTTTTGTTTGTTTATTTATCTTCATCTAACTGGTATTGATGTGTATCATCTGCAGAAACATGACCATGATCACGAGGATAACTATCATCATCAACGCGAACACAATGAATACGATCATCACCATAATCATGATGAAATTTCAATTGAACATCATCACAGTGAGCATGGGGAATATGACCCTTCTGTCTCTGCCATTGAAAATCTCTCCAGATCTCTTCGTGGTACCAAAATCAACCCACTGAACAAACAACGAATCCTGGACTCCACTATTCCTTACGACTATGTAGTAGATCTATTTATTGAGATTGACAGTAAATTCATTGAAATGACTGGTGGAGGCACAGTAGACGAAGCAGGCATTAGTCAGAGCGCATATAATTATATCAACACTCTCGTTACAGCCGCAAATGTCATATACGAAACAGAAATCCTGACCCATCTTCACGTCCACTCAATCAAACTATCAACATTGTATGACGCAACATCAAGTACATATGAAGCATTAGCAACTATGCGAAACAATTATGGAGGGAATGGCTGGCATAATACCAATGTTGACTTGCAGCATGCTTTGCTTGGCCATGATTTAGGTGGTGGAATTGCATACATTGGAACACTGTGTAATTCCGATTATGGCTTCGGGTTGACGGCAGGTCTGACAGGAGACTTTACTAGCTTAGATCAGCGAGTTGTGTGGGACCTAAAGGCATTCATGCACGAGATTGGCCATAGCTTTTCAAGTGGACATACTCATGATACCAATTACTATTCTCCGGCAATTGATACGTGTGGTACAACTTGTCCGAGTACCGCGGGGAATCAGTGGTCGACGATTATGAGTTATTGCCATGGATGTCCAGGTGGTTATGATAACCTGATGTGTGAGTTTTATAGTATTTCATAATCCACATTCACTGTTGCATTCATACATCACGACTCACATATGAATATACACTTATTCACAGACACGTTTGGAGGTGTTTATGATGGATCTGGGTCAAAGTCTGATCTTTCCAACTGGATGGCCAAGCCAGAGCTCGTGGCAAACCAGGACAGAACACATACAAATACTGATCCACACAGGGTGGCTTATGCCATGTATTCTCACGTTAGTTCCAGAGGCAGCTGTGTCTTCACGCCCGCTCCGGAGGTAACCGTCTCATTGGCATCGTATGATTCGACTCTCAAGGTACCCAAGTGCGATGCTACCGTCGAATCGTGCTCTTCGGGAGACTTGTTAGATGGCCGCGCCAGTATGGGTCCCGCAGAGCAAGGAAACAGTCCTAATACTCTCGATTCTTGTACGGATGGTACAACTGGATCGTATCACGGCGATGAATCACTCGATTCAATCAAAGTTTCATCGACTGTGGGTAGGGTCTTGACCGCAGGCGATGTCGCAGAAATCGAAGCAACCGTGTACTCCTATGATCCGCATGCAGATTTTCTAGATCTTTATTACACAACCAACCCGTCTGATCCGACTTGGACTTTGATCGGCACCGCCAATCCGTCGGGAAGAGGACAACAGACAATAAAGATGCGGTATACTTTACCTGTCGCCGAACAACAAGCCGTGAGAGGAGTCTTCAGGTATCAAGGAAGTGCCAGCATAACAGCACCATTCCAATGCCCTTCAAGTGGTTATGATGATATTGATGACATCTTCTTTCAAGTATCATCGACGTCTCCAACGAGTCAACCTACTACAACTTCTCCAACCAGCCAACCTACCATTTTAACGTGCTACAATGTTAGAAAAATCAGACTAGAGTCAACAACTCGCTCACCTATTCAAGTCTTTGAAATTGAGACTCTCTCATCCAATGTCAACGTTGCCTTACAGGGTACTGCAACTCAATCGAGTGACTGGAGTTACAGATTTCCTGCGTCCAATGCGATTGATGGCGATGAAAACACTTTCAGCCACACAAAACATTTGAATGCACACCTAGAAGTTGATCTAGGTGTTACTGCAATGATTGATCAAGTGGTGATCAAAAACAGGTGGTGCAAAAACTTGAGTGATCCACATGGATGTCTCTGTAGGCTCTCCAATGCAAAACTGGTTCTATTAGACAATAATGACTCAATCCTGGCCGAAAAGACTCTTGGAGACACGTGCGGTATGCTTACCATTGTAGAGTCATTCCATTCTGATCCTGGGTGTTAGTTCAGGATTTGAATCAAATTCATGTTGTATTATAATATCAGCTACAAAAAGCTGGCTGTAGATTTGTTGTGTAGGTCATGAAACGATAACGGTACATGTTCTAATATCACATTGATCTATCTTATTTGTTTATACTGATCTATCTAATTTGTTCAATGTCGGCAAAATGATCGGGTGGCATTGTGCCCTTGCAAATTATTACATAAATACTAAAAATATCTACTATTCGGGTAAATCGCAGGTTCTACAGTTATTTGACGCTCAGGTAAAGTTTGTCTGCCCTGGTATATACCTTTCTTTTTTGTGTGGTTATTTTGATATCTTTCTCCGCTGATGACATTCTTGCTAACAGTTTACACGACACATTATCTGAACTTGCTCCTTGCCTCTGTCTCTTGCTTTTGTGCAGTGTCATCAGCTTCATTAGCGTCACAAGCCAAGTATACATCTCTCACTGAGCAGGGTTGAAGGTACCACTTCCCACCAATAATTGAGATTAAAATGCCATCATCGCTGCTTTGGTACTCTCTTGTACTTGAGAATGCCTCATTAAATAGTCACATCAGCAACAAATTGTCTCTTTTATCAACCCATCAGACAACGTTACTCTAGTGCCCGTAACCAGTTACGGATCAGAACTGGAGAAGGTGCTATAGAGCACTTTCATCTAAGAATTAAGGTCAATGTAGGATTATATGAGCCCGCTGTCCACGCCTTCATCATATATCACAGGCGATGATTGAAAAAGGATTGAGTCTCTGATGATGATGCAGATGAGCTTGTTAATCTAGTGATCGGCAAAATGATAGTGTTTCTTATAGAACAATAAACTCTAGATGTGACACGCCCTCGAAAACCTTAAATTTCAAGTTTTTTCCAAAAATTCCATGATGCGTGGATGAGAATACGGTCCAACCTACCAAAACGGCTTCCTGATCTAGCGAGGCTCTACCTCAGCAGGAGATGGCTGGGGGGCCCTCTTTACTGGAGGCCGGGAAATTGACGCTGCCCAAAACGGCGGGGTGTCAGGGGTCCTGTTAACACTCTATGAAGATATTGAATTGCAAGCAAATGGCAGTTGATGTCATCACAAGTGTTGGCAGAGAAAGTCATTCAAGGATGAGAGTACAAATCATTGGGGATTTGTTCAAGCCAATACCAATAAGCACAATTCGGTGCTTTGTGCTTTGGGCAGTGTCTTTCATATTTCGCGATTTCTTTACTTAGAAGATGCTACTGATAAGTGGTTGCCGCAGTCAGTCGGCAGCTACTTGAGTGCAGGCAGTCCGGTTGAGGACTATACCCAAGACGCAAGCAAGAACTTTAGCAAGTCTTAGCAAAGTTGTTGGATGGGAAGTGATTAGTTATTAGGGCCAGACTTTCAAAAGAATTAAACTAGTTCTTAGAGCTAGCCTCTCGAAACAGTTTTCCAGACCCAGTTTTTGCTTTTCTAGTTTTTTCGAGATATGAAAATGTCTGTTTTTACTTTTCTAGTTTTTCAATAATTGAAAATATCTGTTTTTGCTTTTTTAGTTTTTCCATTAATTAAAAACATCTTTTTTACTTTTCTAGTGTTTTCCAAATTACAGTGCGCTAGTCTCTAGCCTACCCCAACCTCCCTTAAATTTCAATAACTTCAGTTTTTTCAAATGCATGGCTGAGACAGATTGTTTGTCTCCCTTCTCGTGCAGCAACTCATCAATGCCAAAATCAATTATGGGAAACTATGAACGAATCTCCATGCTTGCATAAGTATTCTTCGCAATGTTTATGCTGATCCGAAGTGGGTTGCTGCAGAAGTTTTGCGACGTAGCAAAAATGGTGCATGGAAGAAAGAGAACATCGTTGATTGATGAAGTGTTTCAAATTGGAAATGATAATGTTCGTGTTTGATTTGACATTGTTCAGGTAACACTAAAAGTACCCCTTTATAAAGCTAGTTTTAAAAGCTAGTGTCTTTTTGCACCCATTTGTGGTCCCTTTTTGCTTTTCTGAAAATCCCGTTTTTTTATTTTCCTGTTTTTTTTACATTTGAAAATGCCGGTTTTTATTTTCTTAGTTCTTTTTTGACATATGAAAATGCCGTTTTTATTTTCTTAGTTTTTTTGGACATTTGAAAATGCCAGTTTTTACCACATATGTGCCAGTTCGTAATCCCTGGACTGAGTTTTTTTTAAACACTGATCAGGGCAATGAGATTCTAATTCTAATTCTAATTCTACCTTCTCAGATGAGTTGAAGGACTACACTGGCACCCTGCCTTCTTGGTTCGGTTGCAGGGGGAGTGTAGAGCAGAGGACCAGAGAAGTGTGTGTAGCAACATAAGTTTGGAGATCTATTCAGTAGACATGCTGCCTATTAGTAGGGGTCTATTCTTAGGCAGAGCTATCTCTATCCAAGCTGATCAGCCCAAGACCCAAGAGGTTTCCGGCCTGGCTTAGCTGAACTCACTGTCACTTTAGAGTTGCTTCTAATTGCTCACGCTCAGGCTCTCGATAGGTGGGGTAGCAACTCAGACACACTATGTTGCTCACATAATACTGTTGCATAAATGTATTTAGTTTGAGATTTCACTGTTTACACCTATACCTGGATTAGGATTGATTTCCCATCACGTGATGTTCATCTTGATTGGAAAAGAGTGACACATCTCGGAAATATGAGAAAGACAGATGAAATGACCGCTTAGCTTCTCCGCAAGCTTTGAGGTCAAGACTTCATACAATTAACACAAGAGCTTGCGTTTGATACAGACGAGAACTCCTCAAGAGCTAGCAAGTGATGATGTTATGCTTCAGGTTTTCACCTCTGTAGATGCTGGCTTCTAGCCATAAATTTGTGTGACTGTTTGAACCAGTCTCAGTGGCTGCTTTCATCCTATCAAGATGATAGTCAAGCGGAAGCAGTGTAAGAGATTTTTCTTGAAATTGGATCTATTCAGTAGACATCCTGCCTACTTTAGGGATCTATTCTTAGTCTTAGTCAGGGATATCTCTGTCCAAGCTGGTCAGCCCAAGAGGTTTCCGGCCTGGCTTAGCTGAACTCACTGTAGAGTTGATAATTGCTCATGCTTGGGCTCTTGATAGGCACAGGGGTGGTGTGGAATAGGAACTCCGACACATACTGTTGCATAAATATATTGTATTAAGTTTGAGATTTCACTGTTTATACCTATATTCCTGGATTAGGAGCGATTTCCCTGACTATTTTACAGTTGTTAGAGTATCTATAATCATTTCTCTTTTTGTTTACGGTGGCTTGCTGGGAGCTGGGAGTGGACAACAAAAGATTCGACATCGGACATCGGAGGCCATGGTTGTTTTCTTTGTGTTTTGGTTCCCTCTACCTCTATTACTTTCCCCCAGATTCTGCATGGCATCTTGCAACGAAAACAGGTGGCACTTAGCCGATTCATTTACATTTACAGTCGCTTGAGCGGTGTTGTGGCACCTCACACCTCATCAGAATCAAGCCTCTAGGCCGCCCTTTTCAACAATCCACTACATATTGACCTAATGCTGGTAGAGAAGTAAAGAAATAGACTTAGGGGATGTATTCATCACCTGAAAAATGCTTCTTAGATCATTGACATATTATTCAACAATCAACTCCTCTGGTGATGTAATAATGAGATGTGATAATGAACGACACGAGACAAATGATTTAAATAAATTTACTCTTCACCTTCACTCCTCTTTGATCAACTTTGGAAGGTGGTGAATAATGACAACAAACATAACAAATAGCCGTGACATATCAACCAAATTATAATTGAAAGACATGATAGGCCACAAAATTTTTCAGATGTCACTTGTCAGCACCATGAACACCTACCGTCCCCAGAACCAGATCAAATCACTATGGACACATCAAAACCAAAACCTAGTATTTAACTAAACTAATCACTACCTACTACTACTATAAGGTGAAAACACTTCAAACTATTAAAATTGGTCTAGTAGTTGAGTTTTTACACACTTTAGTGAATGTCAGTACTAACCGGACCCCCACTAATAAACTTGTGACCAGAGCAAGTCGTCAAGACAGCTTGGATTGTGATCCCAGAAATTGGTGGGTTATCCCAAGTTATCCAGGGGATTATCAAAATTTCAATCACTCTCAAAGAGGCCCATCACTCAAAAATCCTCAGTATGGTATGGTATCAGTACCATAGAGGAGGGAGTATCAGCGGATCCGCGTATGCCAGAGCGAGAAACCTCAGAAACCAAGATCCCTAAACGGGTATTTAATCGTTACAAAACTCATGAACATGTTTGTGATCGATGAACAGTCGCTCGGTTCTCCGTTCACTGTCATGTATCAAGTTATTACCACAGTGGCCCCCCTCCTCTCCAACGCCATTTCCATTAACTCATTTATTCTTGAGAGACCATCCGCTTCTGCCAACATCCGTCCACCCACCACCGCCCGACACCCTACACATAGAGAAGAATAATGGTGATGGTGAAAGATAAATTAGTGCTGTTGTGCTTATTATCATGTTGCCTGAAGATCATCAAAGGACATGATTCGAAGTCGGGAAAATCAGATTTTGGAACGAAAACAGAATCAGTCAAGGGAACCAAACGAGGCAAGGGAAGCAAACGAAGCAAGCAGTCGAAACAAGATCGGTATTCATATTGTGAACAAGTTGTTGGGGCTGGGCATTATAATTGCCCCTTAGACAGTTATATTGAAGCCGATGAAAGAGTAGCTGATGAGATAGTTCAACTATGCGAGACGCAGCATGCAGTAGAATTAGTTCGCTCATACATAGATGGCAGTCAGAACCACGTGACAATATGCCCAGCCGAACTCAAATATTTCAATAACGGCGTTGAATTTGACCGTGGAATCAGCAAGATCTATATGATAAATAGACGAGACGGTGTATGCACATTAAGTGGTGAGCCTCTGAAGCAGCCTGTGGGTGAAGCGTGTGACATAAATTATGACTGTAGCATCGGCTTGGTTTGCGAAACAAGTCATCAATGCACTGATATTGGAGACGAAGTTTATAGTGAAAGCCCTAGTATGGATCCATCGAAAACTCAAACTTCCCCGCCATTTCCAATCATTGTAACTGAAACTCCCACAGTCCAACCTACCAAAACGACTGGCAACATTACAAATCAACCTTCATTGGCGCCTTCAGAATCACCCTCAGGGATGCCCAGTCTTTATCCGTCTCATCATCCAGCAACAATATCTGCCGCGCCCAGCGAGAACCCCAGCATCTTTCCGAGTAATGCACCGTCATTTAAGCCAACGAATATGATTACCGAGTTGCCGAGTAATAGCCCCAGCAGTGTACCAACATTATTTTCCACAACCACTCCTAGCCAAAGTCCAAGCAACTCACCAAGAAAGAACCCCAGTGCTTTACCGTCAATTGTGATTCCCGAGCCGCCGAGTGGTAGCCCCAGCACTATACCAACATTAATTGCATCAGCCACTCCTAGCCAAAGCCCAAGCAACTTACCAAGCAAGAACTCCAGTACTATACCATCAATGATGGTTTCTGAGGCGCCGAGTGATGACCCAAGTAGTGTACCAACATCCATTTCCACAACCAATCCTAGCCAAAGCCCAAGCAAGAAGCCCAGTGCTTTACCGTCAATTATGGTTTCCGAGCCGCCGAGCGGTAGCCCCAGCAGTGTACCAACATTAATTGCATCAGCCACTCCTAGCCAAAGCCCAAGCAAGAACCCCAGTATTTTACCGTCAGTTATGATTTCTGAGGCGCCGAGTGGAAGCCCCAGCAGTGTACCAACGTTCATTTCCACAACCAATCCTAGTCGCAACCCAACAATTCCAATTCTATCTGTGCCACCTACTATCAGTACAACATCACCCACTACCAATTCTCCTACTCAAGGTCCCACTGAAGTGTCAAATATTTCGTGTGAAACACATGACGATTGTGACGAATGTTCTACGTGCAACTCCAACATATGTGGAGAACCATCGTATGGTTGTCGATGTGATAGCAACTGCCCATTAGATAAACCCAAATGCTATGAAACTGGAGGATTGTTAGGTCAGTGTGGATGCGACAGTGACGATCAGTGTACCGGAGTCGGTGAGACTTGTGATTACTCGTGTGTCATTGGAGATGCTGCGAAGCTGTGTGAAACGCCGGGGTCACGCAATGAACAATGTGAAAGTATCAATGGGCCTGGATATATTTGTGTTCCTGGTTCAACGAAGTGCACAAATCCACCACAGCCGACTCCGATCCCTACGCCGAGGCCAATTAGAGCACGATCAATATTGTTTCAATAATTACATCTGCTGAAACTGCTCAGCAATTTCGAAGATAAAACACAGTTGTTTACAGGATGCAATGTTCAAGTTGTTCAAGAGCCCAACTTAGATGTACGAATTATTCGCTAAGAGGCTACCTTCTACGGTCGGACCTGTCGATAAAGAACCCCAACATGATTATTTTGTATGATTTAGAAGTTAAAGTACATGTCCTGCAGCATGCATGCACCTACTAAGTTAACTCGTGAGCAGGAGTATTGTGTTCATTGGAGGTGTTCGTCATTATCTCCTCATTTTGTATTGTAAATTTTATGTTTTGTTAGAGTGTCAGAAAATTAGAGATAGAATACAAGAGGCACACACAGTCAAGCGCCCTTTCTATCACTTTTGTTCATGTGTCTAGCCAGCTTCTTCATCAGGACGTCTTATCTATATCCCCATGTTAAATCAAGGCTTTTGCTTCTTCCAATTCTTTCTTCAGTTCCTGGTTTTCTTGCTCCAAGGAGGCTTGGCGTTTTTCCAGGGAATCAAGGAGAACCCATACTTCGTCTAGGACTCTGTGGCGAGGATTAAGAGTTAAAGAGAGGGTTGAGAAGATAAAAATGACAAGGTTATTCTAAAAATCATACTGATACATAAAGCAACACACTTGTCTTTCTCGGCCAGTTGAGCTTGTAAAAACGAGCTATCTGCTTTGCGCATAGTAGTGGTTATCTCCTGTTCTTGCAGCTGTATGCGAAGCTTTTCAACCTCTTCGTCTCTAATTGGTGTTGGCTTCTTGCCATTTGCAGATGTTGTTACCTTCTCCTTCCTTTTCTTCATGACAGTTCCAAGCATGCCCTGAATTCTATGAAGTTCCTCGACGAGATTGCTTTCTTTTACCTGGGCCTCTGTGGTTTCTGCATCTTTGTCGTCTACCCGTTTCAAGTCTGCATCCAGAGAACGTCTACTGGGTAGTGCATCGTCCGTATCAATAGCGTTTTCGTCTGCGAGAGGAGTACCACCAATTGATGACTTCTGGACGGTGCTTTTAGCACCTGTCTTCAAAATAAGGCTCTCTAGATTCTTAATTGCCGACACCTGCAATGATATTGAACAAAAATCTAAATTGAGCTTCAACATGCGACATTGATAAAAGAGACTGCAATCAATATAATATCCTGACCAACACATGAGTATCATCTTGATCATCTTCATCTGAAGAAGACCCCGCACTCATACGGTCTGAAACATGCGGCGTATGAGTGTTGGCATTGACAGCAGTCTTTTTGGCTTCTTTCAACTGGCGCTTGAGCTCCTCGATTTCCTCCCTATATGATCGAAGTAAAGTCTTTTCGTCTGCCACTTCAGTTATACTAGCATGTTGTTGAATAGTTTTGGCTCTAGAACCGAACTTTAGTGTATTGTGGCTCTCTTCTACATGAGCAAGAGCGGGTGATACATTGCATACAATGCATACACGAGCATTACCACCCAGGGAGGGTTGCAACAGGCGCGTTAGCTTGGAGTCTCGGTACGGAATATGTTCTTTAGGGGGCAATAAACCATCATTCTGTTTCTCTGCCCTTGCTGATATTTCACTCAGTTTGTGCACAACATGTCCTAACGTGAGGAGAGATTTGTTGATGTAATTTCCCTCCTTTTGTCGAACTCCAGTTGATCCCGTAGCCTTAATGGATTCTGACCCAGCCAAATCAACTAGCGAAAGTGAAGAGATTCTCACCGGACCTTTCACGGCAGTGCCCAAACTCTGTGTGACGCTGCTCCTCCCCGAGGTGACACTATCAGCATCACTCGCCACACTTGAATTACTCGAAGGAGGAATTGTGTTAGTATAACCACCAACGCTGCTGCCGCCGCTTCTCGAAGAGGTTCGACTTTCCAAAACCAAACGAAAAACGGAATGACTTCGGCTACTACTGCTATTCATTCCCGTACTACCAACCTTACGTCGTGCATCACCCATATCAAGCAGCGAATACACGTCTTGAGGACATGTCACAATCTCCTCACGCAACCCACGTATCTGCACACCCTCCGTACGCGATTCAAATATCCGGACCGTCGTCGACGGCGGTAAATGATGATGCTGTAAATTGCTGCTTACCCCGAATCGTTGATTGGTATTCATGCTACTCTGCGGTGCCAATAAGTCGTATATTTGTTCATTGTATATTTCTAGGTAGGATACTCGTAATAGGTATTCACGTGAACTGCCTGTGTTGTTTTGAGTTTGGATGAGACGGAAAATGTCCTCGACGGCAAGACGTATTATGCCTTCTTGGTTGGTTTGTCTCGATCCTGTCATGGTGTGAGTTTTACCTGAATTTGTCTTGGAAGAGTTAAACATGAGTGTAACAGAAGTTCAGAAGTTAACGAATAGTTTAAAAGGGAAACAATACTAATCTTTGCATCAGAGCTATGAACAACCCAAGCAAAACAATCAATGGCCAAATCTCCATCCATTTCATGACGTGTGGTTAATTAACAAGAATCTACGTACCTGACCATAAGCAAACACACTCCCATGAAAACCCTCCACACAACTCTTGACAACATCACCCACACTGCATTGATATATCTCGTCATTCGTCGAATCGCATCCGTACACTCTATCAAAGGTATAGGCCACATCGGATTTACTCCCGGAGATGCTGTTGTCTTGTTTGATGGTTGGATTTTGAATGATTGTGTATGGCGTGGGAGTTTGCCATGCCGGTTCTTGGGCAGTAGTGCTGCTATTGTTATTGTCATTATTTGAAGCTGAAGTACTTCTTTGTTTGCTATTATTGGTGGGGGTGATGAGTCCGCTGGTATGACGTGTCGTGCTTCTGGTAATTCGTTTGGCTGTTGTCGCTGCGGCTGCTGCTGATGAATCGGATGCCAACAGCGGTCGTAGTCGAATGATGACCTGAATATTCTTGCCGATGCTGCTGGTGGTATTGTTTGAATTGTTGGCATTCTTTTTGGGAGGCGGCGCAGGAGAGGGAATGACTACCGATTCGAGCGGGGCGTTGGTTTGACGGGGTGGGAGGAGGGCGGTGGGCCGTGCCATCGTTTGAAAGTTTGTTAAAGAGAGAGAGAGAATGTGGGTATGATGGTGTTGTGGGTCATGTGGGTTGTGGGAGAGCGGTTGTATGCCATGGTGAGTTGTGAGAGAGAGGTTGTGAGGTCTCTGTTCAAGATAATGAAAATATTAGGTCTGCACTTACCTCATTTTGTTCAGAAGTAGGTACGATAAGACTGAAATACCTACTGCAAAGGAGCGGCCCTTTTTGCTTCTTGATCACCTGTCACCTGCCTGCACTGTGCACTGTCGACATCTCCATTAAACTTATCATTCAACGCGGGTTGGTTCACCTTTCACTGCACTCCAACATCATTATTTTCTTTCAATCATAGATGCCCAGAAGTGTTAATCGATTGGTATGCAATTGCAATCGCTGCGGCCGCCTCCCATCGTAATCTTGTTGATCATATAACATCTCTCATCGTCGATCGTCGATCGCCCGGCGACACCGCCGCAGTCACGGGAGATTAAATTCAGTCTCTAGAGTCTCTCTTTGTTGGTCACAACAAAATAATGGCAGTCCCTTCACACCAGAATCTCAAGTCCAGAGTCGAACGTCGTCGTAAATTGAATGTAGGGAAGGTTCTATACCTCTTTGCATGCCTCGTCATCTTGATGTACACTACTTCCATCAAATCATACTATTACAACTCAACTCTCTCCAAACAAAAGGAGCACCAGGTAAGCTGGCAACAGTCTCCTGCCTCGCAAGTTGTTCTACGAACTGCCGATACATTTCATCAAACAACACCAACAAGACTGGATGCAGTCCATTGCCCAACACAAATAACATCTCGAAATGCTGAAACATCGTCGGATCCCAACAAGGGTATGGACGCCTCTCCAAAGAGATTCACTGTAACCAATCCACCATTCTGGATATCGTTACATAAAAAGTATTACGATAAGATGCGATGGGTGTCCATTATGGATAAGGGAAATTATTACGAAACGGGTATTACAGATCAATTTCACGAGATATTGGCGAAGTTGAAGCCTGGTTTGGTTTTGGATATTGGGATGAATATCGGTTGGGTGAGTGATAATGTTTTCATTTTGACATTGAACTTTACAACTACATTCAATTGACGAAAGTCTGAATAATACATTTCCCTTTGTTAATAACTCATAAACGCAGTTCACCCTGTATTCAAGGGCCCACGGTCATTCCGTGGCAAGCTTCGAACCAAATCCAATCATGCACACTCGAGTCTGTGAATCATTAAAATTAAACAACTGGCATGAAGATGGCTCCGTTAAGATTTTCCCATATGGCTTGGGAGATAAGGAAGCAACACTCAATTTAACAACGGGGAATAATCCCGGAGGTAGTTCATTCTATGAAGATCGCTTAGCAAAGAAATATCGTAAACCCTTGCCTGTAAGGGTGGTTACCTTGGATAGTATAGCCTTACAGGAGGGATGGCTTAAGGATGATGCGCCAACCATTCATTTAATGAAGGTAGACGTGGAAGGATACGAACCAATAGTTTTCAAGGGTGGGATGACACTTGTGGAATCTGGAAAAGTTGACAATATATTGATGGAGAATTCAGTAACAGATTTAAGGCAATTCGTAGACTTTGCTGTTACCGTGTATCAGGCTGGGTATAAGGTGAAGCATATTAGTACTGTGAATGGTGAACCGTATCACCTGGAAATGCTATCCGATGTTCAAGAGGAATTGAGTAAGGCTACTTTAGGGATTGATCTAGGTGAGGTTGGAGACGCGTTGAAGTTTTTGGCCAAAGTTACTTGTAACTTGCTGTGGACGAAGCGACAAATATAATAAATATATGTAGAAATGTTATAACAGCTGTATTCTCTAACTTCTAAATCCTGGTGTTGTAACCTCAATTTGTTGTCAGAGTTGTTACCATAGTTGTTGTGTAGTTGTTACACCCTGAAAAATGTGTACCATAAAAACACTAACCGAATGGAAAGGTTTCTATACATGTAGCGTCTCTACCATTAATAAATCACGCTATGAATCTTTGTCTGACTCAGTTTACCTTTCCGATTTTCTTCCACCCTCGCCCAACATACTGC